>ML809479.1:11231-74715 GCA_009831015.1 Picea engelmannii | reverse complement strand
GTACTTCTTGGAGATTTTATCTGGAATTTTACAATGGGATTTCATACCTTTATTAGCTTCTTATATTGCTAGCCCGAAGGTAATTCGTTCATTACCTTTTTCATTGTGGGAGACTTGATAGGAATACCTGCAGATGTCACCTTTCGGTACCTCAAATCCGCTGACTTGTGAGAAACTTTACCTGTGAATAAAATAACATTATAATCCTTAGGAACTGACATGAAAGAAACTTTTATTTATTTTATTATTATTATTATTATTATATATATATATATAATTTTTTTTTTTTTAACAAAAATAAATCAATGATTTATTCATTCGTACTTCTTGGAGATTTTATCTGGAATTTTAAAATGGGATTTCATACCTTTATCAACTTCTTATATTGCCAGCCTAAAGGTAATTCGTTCATTACCATTTTCATTGTGGGAGAATTGATAGGAATACCTGTGCATGTCATCTTTCAGTACCTCAAATCCGCTGACTCGTGAGAAACTTTACCTACGAATAACATAACATTATAATCCTTAGGAACTGACATGAAAGAAACTTTTATTTATTTTATTTTATTTTATATACATATATATATATATATATATATATAATTTTAATTTTTTTTTAATCGGGAAAACAAATTGATATGTACAATGGTGATTTAGAAAAACATTATTGCGTGAAGTGTTTAAGATGTCGCCCATTTACAAGGGAATTAAGGATGTTTCCATCCAAGTTTTCTAGTAACCAAGCATTTTTTGCTTCCAAGTCCAAAATTTTGTATGGACCGGACCAGATTGGATCGAACTTGCCATGTTTTCCAACGTCTTCTTTTATAGCTTCCCATTTTAAGACCAAGTCGCCAGGGATGAATCCTCTATCTTTCGCTTTCTAATCGAATAAGGCTTTCATTTTATCCTGATACCTTTGCAACCTTTCATTTACTTAGGCCTTATTTTGTTGAACTTCGACCAGCTGGTTTATTCTCCTGGTAACGTCATTGGGTTCTTCACTTGAATCCTGCCAGAGTTTCATTACTGGCAGAGCAAGATTTATTGGTAAAACGACATCAGTGCCATATACCATCTGGAAAGGGAAAATCCCAATTTCTCTTTTAGTGCTTATTTTTTTGGCCCATAGAGCATATTTTAAATGGATATGCCATGCTTTCTTGTTTTCTGTCATGACCTTTTTTATCACGGCAATCAGGCTTTTGTTGGATGATTCAGCCAAACCATTTCCTTGTGGATAGTAAGTTGTTGAGTGTCCTAGTACGATATTATATTTTAGGAAAAATTTTACCATAGCCATTGACTTGAATGCTTGGGCGTTATTAGTGACTATTTTTTGGGGACAACCAAACCTAGATAAAATATTATCTTCCAAAAAATTGATTACTACCGAATCGGTTGCATTTCTTGTGGGAATAGCTTCCACCCATTTTGTGAACTAATCAGTAGCAGTTAGGATCCATTTGTGTTGCGCACTAGAGTGTGGATGGATTTCTCCAATGAAATCGAGTCCCCATGGTTGAAAAGGGGCTTCAGTTTTAACTGGAATAAGGGGAAAAGCTAGGATCTTCTATTTGCCTAAGAACAACTGACATGGGACACAATTTCGAACTTTATTGTTCACTTCTGTGAACAATTTGGGCCAGTAGTATCTGCCTCTCAAGATTTTATATTCTGTTGCTCGTCACATGTGATTTCCTCCACATACTCCGACATGGAATTCCTCTATAACCCCTTCTGTTTCAGTTTCGACTAAACACCTCAGTAGGAAACCCAAGGGGTCTTTCCAATACAATTTAGCATCTATGATACAGTATTTTACAACATGTAACTTTAACGTCCTAGCTTTTGACGGGGTTAACTCACTAGGACATTGAAGCGTGAGTAGGTAATGGACGATGTCATGATACCAGGATGAAGCAGAAAAATTATCTTGGATTTTGACTGTAGGTGCTATGATATCAATCTCGTCAATTTCCAGGAATCATTCGTTCTCTTGCAACTGCTCTATCCCAAGTGCTTTTAAATTCGATTCAACAAGCAATTTGGCCAAACCCTGACCTTTGATAATTTTAGTTGGTTTGACCTCTTGGTCAAACTCCTGTATCTTAGCGAATCACCTGCCTCTTCTTCCATCGCTATCTAGTTGCACCAGGATATCTTTAACAGAGCTAGAGGGTACATAAGCAATGATCTTTGAATGAAACACGTAAGTTCTAAAAGCCTTGAGAGATTTCACCATTGCATAGTCCTGTTTCTCCATTATATCATATTTCAACTCATCATCTCTGAGGCTTTTGCTAAAAAACGCAATAGGCCGCTCAAAACTTTCCTCGTTTTTCTGTAACAACAAAGCTGCAATAGTATGTTCTGAAGAAAAAGAAAAACTTAGAAACTCTTTCATGTAATCTGGATTTTCCAGGACCGGTGCTTCACTTATTACTTTCTTGATGAGTTGAAATGATTCTTTGGCTTCGTTGGTCCACCTCACCTCGCTGTCCTTTTTTAGCATATTTGTTATCAATTTCACAATCTCAGCGAAGTTGGGGATGAATCTCCTCAAGAAATTTATTTTTCCTAAAAAAGATTGAATTTCTTTTACATTTCTAGGAAGATTTATAGTGTCTATTGCTTCAACTCTTTTTGGATCAATTTTTATCCCCTCTTTAGACACAATATGGCCCAAGAGTTTACCTTCTCGCATCGCGAAATGGGATTTCTTGGGGTTGAGTGACAAACGAAATTTATGACATTTCTCAAAGGTTTGTTTAAGGTGTGTTAGATGTTCTGCATCGGACTTGGAGAACATGGTCAGGTCATCAAGATAGATAAAGACGAATTTATCTCTTTCACCCACGAAAGCGATATCCATGGCTCACTGAAAAGTGGCCCTTGCATTCATCAAACCAAAGGGCATTTTATCGTACATAAAAGTACCCCAAGGGGTAGTGAAAGCCATTTTTTCTTTATCTTCCTGATGCACTCTGATTTGATTGTAACCTGAAAAACCATCAATCATAGACATCCGGTTAGCTGCAACTACTTTTTCTAAAATGTGATCCATCTTAGGCAATGGGTAATTATCTTTGAGTGATGATCGATTCAGGTTTCTGAAATCGACACACAGTCTGATCTCGTCATTTTTCTTTCTTACTGGGACGAAATTGGCTACCCACTCAGAGTATCTCAATGGAACTATGATTTTAGCATCCAGAAGTTTTTTGACTTCTTTTTCTATCACCGGTAACAGGATAGGGTTAATCTGCTCGAGTTTCTATATAAAATGTTTGACACCTGGTTTTAGTGTAATTTTATGTTCCATGATAGTCGTATCATAAGTTCTCAACTTATCATAAGACTAGGCAAAAACATCTTTGTATTTTTTAAGAAACTCGACATATTTACTCTTGATTTCGAGAGACAGGTATCTAGATACTTTCACCAGTCTGGGACTCTCCTCGATACCTATATTGCAATATTCGACCTCCTCTGGCTGAGGCTTTAAGGTAGTCTTCAAAGGGATGTCATCATGACTAAAAACCCTTTTTAAGGGAATCAGGCCCTTGGGTATCTGATTATTTTTTTAACCCAACATTCGGTGATTTACGATTTTATCCTGGAACTCTTGGGAGTGTTCCCCTTCCTGCATGATCCAAATAGGATCATTTCGGTTCTCTTGGTCAGCGTGGGTTTCGACAAACTCGTCTATCGTTTCTAAAAAAATTCAGAGCTATTCATCGTCCTTAAAGACTTGCCAATGTTGTATGTTATTGGGTATTGAAGGTCTATGTCTCATTTGTATATGATATTTAAGTTTGAAAGTAGTGGGAGGTACGAAATTCGAATCTTCTTTGGCTAAAGCAGCCGCCTGTTGATTCGTAGAGATCACTTTTTAGAGTAATAAACCTTACCTTTACTAGACATCATGAACTCCAGTGGTGCTTCCATCCTCTTGGAGTAACACCAATGGGTTCATTTTACTCGAGATGGTTCCCTCATGTACCATCTCTCTTTCTTACTAAGTTAAACTTAGAACCACTTTCGTCTTTAGGATCCCTTATTGGTTTTCCCTTTAGGAAAATCACCTCCTTGCTTCAATATTTTTGACTTTTCATCCCAACTTACTTGGAATGTTTTAGTTTATACACCACTTGTGAAATGGACTCAACATTCTCCCTAGAATCAAAAATCCCTTCATGGCTTCCACATCTTTTTTTGTTGTTGTCATAAACTCAAAACCACTTGTCATCCACTTAGTAGTACCTTTTTCTTACTTTCTCTAATTACTCCTGGAATTATTCCATTCTATAATTCACTTATATTTATGTAATGCCTTTCCTCAAAAGTATAGTTGTGTACTTCTATATCTTCTTTGCACATGAGGCATTACTTTTAGACATCTGTTGGAATTCTTTGGAATGCATGTACCTTCAATAATTCACCGTTGAATTTCTAACTTTCTTGCCATACTTCCATTACACCATTTATGTTAACAATAATGGAGGCACTACCCCCAAAACTATACGGTTGATCCTTGGAAACATTTCCCTTATATTCATGTATACACTCTACCTTTCTCTATTAGAAGGATAGTATTTTGACATGTCTATTCTTTTAGATTATTTCTTCCCACAATATATTTCTTATCTTTACATTGACACCCTTTATAGCGAATGTACCTTCACTACTTATTCTAGTAATATTATGAAGCCATTCTTCCATATGAACCTATGGTACATCTGTTATCATGTATTGTAGATGGATTTCATACTTATCATCCACATATGATATGCATAACTGCCTCATGAATTATGTCCCAAAACAAGGATTCCATTAAGGGTTTTTTTATGTTGCTCATCAAACCCAACTGTCTGATCAACAACTTCTTACAAAACCAAATGATTGTTTTATCTCATTCATTCATGTTTAGTCGATCTTATTATCATCCTCCCTTGAATAGGTCTTACAACCATCCTCATAACCATTTTCTTAATCATAATCATACTTATGTTTCCTTCCTTATGGAAATAATAAACAAGAAATCATTCTTGTCCAACTGCTATCAAATTATTTACGATCCAAAATATATCTGGGAAATCATTACATCATCCAGGGAAATAAAATGCCCAAATTCAACTTCTTTTGTCCCTTAATCTATTCTTGGTCAATAAACCTTTATTAGGGTAAGCCTTTCCTGGATACCCTTTTACTACTTCCTGAGCATACTAATCCATACCCATATGATTATCATCCACCTCTAGATGTCAATCTGACTCATTGGTCATCTAGAAATGATCCAGTAAGTCCTTATAAAGAATCTAATATCATCCCTTCATAAATCATTAAAACTTTATAAGGAAATAACAGTAGCATTATCAACATTTCATTCATTCTTTTGAACTTAAGCATCCCTTAACCAGATGCTGACAACAACAGTACCAATGTTTTAATGTAAGCTCACAGTGAGCATGTTCTTGTCAGCTGTTATTTTAACCATTCACATTCGCGTTTCTGTGTGGATATTGGACTCCTCTATCCAAGACTTTTCCAACAGGTTCATATTAGATTTAATACATCGGTCCTGTAACTAATCTCTGGCCCATCCAGGCCTAGTGTTGAAACTGGATCTCTGATACCACTTTGTAACATACCCAACCCCTAGTTAAGTACCTTTTGAGGGATGGGGTGTCAAAATTTTATTTTTTCCCAACTATTCCATCTTTCCAATTAAACCCTATAGATTAATTCTTCTCATTGAGAGATTTCCAACGAATGTAACCATGCTCAATTCCAAGCTTCGGATCAAAAGTAACAGCCTTCCAAAGTTTTTGGTCTCTTCAATATTAATTCCTTCACACTGCCACATGGCCTCCACATGGCACCTTGTTACATGTTCCATCCCACGTGGCACATATGTGGCATCTGCCACATCATTCCATAGACCTGCACCTTGTTGTTATTCCAAACAACGTTTCTCATTTCTATCGAAACCCTCCCATTGAAGTGCTTCCACTATGGACTGCTCTACACACTTTGATAGTTGAGTTCGATGGAATCCACCTTTGATCGATTGAACAGTCCTAGTGATCCGATAATCAATGACTAGGATTTTGTTAGAGTTCTAAATTACACATGGGTTAACAACCTCTCCTAACCTTTTCGTAATTGAGCAGGTGGATCCCACGATAAATCGATGACTATTTTGCATCGTGGCCACCCTTCGATCGACAACCATGATCAATCCTTGGAGTAATCCTATCAGAGTACTTCCTCCTTTGGAATCACATCCCACTTTGACTAACCTCCTCTAATGGATGACTGAGATCTATCACTAATATATCCAAAGGCTAAAATTTAGCCACATGTATTGAGGAATAATACTAACAGGGTCTATGAATTATGGGATACCACATGTTCTTCTATGGACACGTTGGCACACCTCGTCATCCTGACGTCACTCCCCCTTAGCCTCTCTTAAGAGAAGACTTACGTGGAAGCCAAGTTTCCACCCAGAACACATGATCGTACCCAACTCTGCCACTTGGCTAGACACATGGTACTCATGCCACATCATTTTTCACCCCCTCAAAGTGCCATAACACATTTCCATGTGGCCCAATAGCCACATGACTTATGGACCCTCCACATGAACTAACGTGGTGTACACATCATCGCATATCACTAGCACTTCCTTCCAGGTGCTAACAACTGTCCTTTATGCAATGGGTGGATGGCATCATCCTTGTTAGTGTGACATCACCTTCCTCCCGGCCTCGTCCAAGCAAGACCCATCAGGATCAACGGTCATGATTACTTTCAGCTGGGCTCTGATGGATAGTCAATATTGCTCCTCGGAGTACTCCCTTTTGGAGTTCTCCAAAATCCTTTCCCTATAATGCTTCAATGGATACAAGCTCTAGCCAATGCTTGGGAAATTACAATGTCGACTCCAACCAATGGGCACGATTAAAGAATATATCCAAGGGCTTGGACTTGACATGGACACACCCTTATTATCTCAAACAATTACAGGGTGTCAAGTGGTTTCCTTATATACGTAGGCTCCTTCTATTAGTGTGACATCACCTTTCCTCTCGCTCACATATAAGGATTCCCACGTCGATCATTGGTCGAGATTACATCTCAGTTGGTCTTCGATCGATGATTTCCACATGCCCACTTCTTGATCGACAATCTCCTCCTTCTTACATGACCTCGGGTTTTGACCATAGGCTACGTCTTTTGGCCATCGATGATATCCTCCTTCTTACATGACTTCGGGTTTTGACCATTGGATTTCTCATGAGAATTATGTTGATATTTTTGATGTAACTACGAAATATATTATTTTTTATTTGTACTGGTCAAACCTCAAGAAGGTTGATGTAATATTATTGTATAAATCGGCTCAAAAGAAATTATTATTTTATTGTTATCCTTATTGTGAAAGTCAAAACGGCCCCTCGTAGGGTTACATCTTTTCGGGAGTCAAGTTATGTGTATAAATATAGGTCAAGTTCCTCTCATTTGTACACACACACAACTCGCCTTCTCTTGTGTATTTGGAGCATACCAAGTAAGTTCTAGCACATGAGATCTTGGTTTCTTGGTCTTTGGTATCTTAGTATTGGTCTATTTGTGGAGAGTTATGACATGACATTGTACTGGTTGAAGGAATCTATACTAAAGAATTGGTTGTTGGGTTTTCTCCCCCACGAGGGTTTCCCCAGATATATCTTATGTTCTATGATTGTTTATCTTTCAGTGATCCTATTACATGCAATTGTTAATGAATGCTAAAGAAGATAATTGTAACCTCTAAAATTAGAACATGGTATCAGAGCAGGCCTGAATAGAAGACAATTTGCAGATCTAGAAAACAAAATGAGCCATTTTTATTGATAGGAGTGGTTTCCAGACAAGACAAGACCACCAACAAGTCTTCCCTAGTGGAGTACATCTTTTCCCTGGATAAGATATTTAGAATCCAAAATTTTTGATTTAGGGGCAGGATGACTACTGAAACCAAGATTGATGAGAAGTTGGAGGGACATGAAAAATTCAGAGCCTGGAGGTACATAGTATCCCTCCTCCTAGAAGAAATTGATCTAGAGAAGTTCACTAAAGACAAGGTTTCACAACTAGAGGGAGATGAGGCTAAAGCAAAGCACAAGAAGGATATGGTCAAAGAAAAGAGGATTATTGCACAATCCATTAAGGACCATCTTATTCATCACATATCTTCATTATCCACTCCAAAAGAAATGATGGATTCCTTAACTCGAATGATTGAAGGAAACAACATCAATTAAAGAATTACCTTGAGAACTCAGTTAATGAATGTGAGGATGCAGAAATAAAAAACAATCCACTCTTACTTTTCAAGAATGAACCAAATCAAGGAGAAGATATTATCCATTGGTGATATAGTGAATGGATAAGAAATGGTGATGACCACCTTGAATGGCCTCCCAAGGTCATGGGATGCATTTATTCAAGGGATATGCTCAAGAAGGAAGCTACCCAAGTTCAATAGGCTATGGGAAGATTGCAACCAAGAAGAAGCAAGGACAACAACAAGAGAAGAGAAGAGAAGATGGCATATGATGATAAATCCCTATCCGTCCACACTAGGAAAGGAAAGAGCAAGAAAGAACCCTCCTCACCCAAGAAGTTTCAGAAGGGTCGAAGAAATAACCCAAATATCAAATGTTTTTGTTGTCAGAAAATGGGACACATTGCTAGGAATTGTTCTCTCATTCAGAGACCAAGGGAAACGAAAGGAGGTAAAATGCATCATGTTCATACAGTTGAAGATGATGAGCCACCCAAGAAGGTTGCAAAGGAAGGTGAATCAAGTGATGAGGATTATGTTCTTATCTCATCCTTTACAGGAACTGTCACTCATGGAAGGGACATTTGGTTGGTGGACAGTGTTGCTTCCAAGAACATGATAGGTTATAAGGACTCCTTGTCTAACCTTACTCATAAGGATTCACTACACAAGGTGAAATTGGGATATGACTACCAGTATCTAATCAAAGGAGTAGGAGAACCCTCCTACAAGGTAGACTCGGGAAAGCCAATGAAGATGAAGGAAGTTCTCTATGTTCCTCGATTGAAGAAGAACCTTCTCTCGATTTTAGCATTGGATGAGAAAGGTTCGAGAGTTTCATTTGTTGATGGACAAGTTTGTATGTGGTCTAGAGGGAAGACTTTTTATGATGTTGTGGTGATTGGAGTTCAAGAGGGAGGACTCTACAAATTGAAAGGGTGATCAGATTCAACATTAATTCATGACACTGTGAATCCCGACAAATTATGGAATAGGAGATTTGATCTCCTACATTACAAGGCCCTACCGAGTGTGAGCAAGATAATGATGGGACTACCAGATATCCAGGCAAAACCAGACGACGTGTGCAAATATTGCACAGAGGGAAAGAACGTGAAACACTCCTTTCCCAACAATGATATCAGATATTGGACATTGTGCACTTAGATGTGTGTGGACCGATGTAAACAACTTCACTAAGCGGAGTGGAATATAAAGACCTTGCGATCAGATAATGGAGGAGAATTCACTTCAGAGGAATTTAAATAATATTGCAAGGAAGCTGGGATTAAGAGAGAGATTTCTACTCCCTACAATCCTCAGCAGAATGGAGTAGCAGAAAGGAATAATCGAATGATAATGGAAGTAGTGAAGGCTATGATCCATGATCAAGATATACCTATGCATCTATGGGCATAAGAAACAAAGACTGTAGTGTACATGCAAAACATAATTCCCCACAAAGTACTTGAAAACAAGACACCAGAGGAGATGTTTTCAGGAGAGAAGCCGAAAGTCATCCATCTAAAGATATTTGGCTACCCCATATTTTTGCATGTCCCCAAGGAAAAGAGGACAAAATTGGATCCATCCGGAAATAATGGCATATTTGTTGGTTACAGTGACACATCGAAGGCATACAAGATATATATTCCCGGTCACTAGAAAGTTGAGATTAGCTGAGATGTCACCTTCGATGAGAGTGCATATTTCAACAAATCAAAACGTGATTGTGCAAAAGAGGTTCATGAGGAGGAGAATGACATTACTAGAGTTCCAGAGGCAGAATCATTTGAACCAACGGAAGTCATTCATGAGGATAATTACATGGAAGAACCTCAGAGGCCAACAAAGATTCCTTCTCACAAGAGAAGACTAGCTTAGGCATATGAGATCATCAGAGATGCATAAAGATATGGTGCCCTAGAAAAATATATCAGGGAAAGTAAGAAGCTGAAACCGTATTTTGGCTATGGGACATGATTGTGTGATATCATGGATACAAAACCATCTAGTTATGAAGAGGCTGTAGAAAAGAGGGTATGGAAGGATTCCATGGGGGAGGAATATTAGTCCATAGTAAAGAATGATGTCTAGACGTGGTCCCTAGACCAAAGGAGAAATAAGGAGTAATTTCAAAATGGATCTACAAGATGAAACATGCAACTGATGACGGTATTGAAAAGTATAAGTCTAGATTTGTGGCTCGAGGATTCTCTTAGAAGGAGGACATTGACTATGAGGAGACATTTTCTCCCGTGGCGAGATATACCTCGATCAAGACTATATTTTTGTTGGCCACACTAATGAAATGGAAGGTGCGTCAGATGGATGTGAATACAACCTTCTTGAATGGTGAAATAAAAGAGGAAGTATATGTGGAGCAGTCACAGGGGTTCTAGATACATGATAGGGAGACGCATGTGTGCATATTGAAGAAGGATTTATATGGATTAAAGTAGGCACCCAGAGCATGGTATGACAGGGTCGATAGATTTCTGACGAGCTTAGGATTTACAAAGAACAGTTTAGATCCTAACCTTTACTTTAAGGTTGTGAATGATGGTCTCGTAATACTACTGTTGTATTGGATGAAATGTTTCTAACTGGTGTGGAAAAGCTCATCTCAGAGTGTAAGAGAAAAATAGTTGATGAGTTTGAGATGAAAGATCTCGGGATGATGCATTACTTTTTGGGTCTCAAGGTATGGCAGAGACAGGATGAGATCTTTCTAAATCAAGGGAAGTATGCAGTGGAAATACTGAAGAGGTTCGGGATGTTGGATTGCAAGGAAATGACTAAACATACGGTATCAAATCTAAAGTTGCTACAGAATATGACTTTAGAGACTATGGATGTTACTTTATACAGGTAGATGGTGGGTTCGTTGATGTACTTGACGAACATGAGACCGGATATATGTTTTGCTGTGAACACCCTAAGTCAATACATGGAGCAGCCTAGGCAGTTTCATTTGGTCGCAACAAAATATGTGATGAGGTACCTTAAGGGTACATTGGATTATGGTCTCAGGTACGTGACAGACCATGAGTTTGGGTTATATGGATATTCAGATTCAGATTGGCCCAGAAGTATTCTTGATCGAAAGAGTACTTCGACATATTACTTCAGTCTAGGCTCCAGTATGGTTTCATGGAGCAACATGAAGCAATCATGTGTAGAACTCAATATGACTGAGGTTGAATATGTGGAATCATCTATAGTATGTAGAGAAGTAGTGTGACTTCAGAAGTTGTTGTTTGAGTTATTTGATCTCAAACTGGAGGCGACTTACATTTGGTGTGACAACCAGAGTTGCATGAAGTTCTTAGAGAATCACCAACCTATTTACTAAATAGACACTTTGGCCTCAAAGTATCACAGATCACCATCTTATATGCTCAATTACAACTGGGGTCAACTTGGAGTATCACAATTTATAAGTCGATTTGTTTCTTTGAATACTTCTAGATAGAAGTTGTTGGTTCATGTCTTCCAACTTATTTCTAAACATTTCTATTCCTACTCATAGAGATGACTTTCCCATCCCATGAGTCACACATCACCTCCATGAGATTCTTTTCCTCATTTGGTGCAAGTTCTACCTCCATCAATACAATTTTACATTCAAGGTGTAGGAGTATTCCCTATCTACTTGTGCATATTAATTCCATTCATCACCTATTGTGTTGTTCTACTCTTTTTCTTATCATGGATGCATATTTTATGTGAGAATCCTTGTTGATTTACCTTTGCAAGCACTTTATTCTCTCAACCAACTCTAAAAGATCTTCCATGCTTTCCTTTCCATTGGACCCTGGAATTATGGTCCACAATAGACCCAAACTATCCTTATTTAATTCATATGATCCTCCTATCAATATGCCCTTGACATAATACTCTATCCTTGAATGTTCCCTTGTTCATCAACAATTACCCTGTTATTAAAATCTCAACCCCTATTTATTTCCGGGCTAATGCACTCCAAAGGTGTCTTTATATGATCCGAATTATTTTTGGCACGAAATGAGAGTGAAGATATAATAAAGCAATGTACAGAGATATCACAGATATCCAATAATATAACAAAAGTGTATCATAGATGATGTTGTTCCTAAGTTTATTTTTTAAGGCTATAAAACATACCGTCAAGGCATCCGTAAATGATTTTAAAGGAATGATTTAGAAATAGTAATTTTAAAGAAGGTTAAGGCAAAATCAGTTTCTCAACTGTCTTTGTCTTGCTTCTTGTTGTTCTTGGA
This sequence comes from Picea engelmannii, assembly GCA_009831015.1. Taxonomy (NCBI): domain Eukaryota; kingdom Viridiplantae; phylum Streptophyta; class Pinopsida; order Pinales; family Pinaceae; genus Picea; species Picea engelmannii. The sequence goes on along the minus strand of ML809479.1, from coordinate 62,113 downwards.
TGCTAATATCATGTTCAATAGAAGCCCATGATTGTTCTAGTTCTACCCGGTTGGTTGTTGTCCGTAAAATGGTGTTAAATAGGTTTAAAGCGATGCTAGTTTGATCTTGGAGTCTGGGTTCAATGTTGGGTTGTCTAACACTTGGAACAGTCATGGAGGATAAATCTTTATTTGTTTATAAAAGGGTTTTAATCAATTGGTTACTTCAGATTTCTAGAGATGAGATTAAGGAAAACAATTTCAAAGTCTAAACAGTAATGTAAACACATTCAAGGCCGTTTCTTGGTTTTGTAACACTTTCATGAATTGTAAACAACAGATGAACACTACAGAGAAATACAAGGCTTTGATCAAGAAATAATCTTATATTTCAATAGACAATAATGAAAGAAAAGATGAAATTTCTAACAAGAGTTAAATATTAAGGAACAAAAGCTTCATAGGTCTTGAAATTACTAAAAGCGATTTCAGAGGAAAAATTGTAAATTATTTGACATCCAAACCAATCTGAAATATAAATCAATGATATATATATATATATATAGCTTCAAATTGATTTACTTGTTAGGTATAATATTAAAAGGAAAAATTCAACAGAGTATGATAAACAGGGAGAAGACACATAGTTACAAAGTTGCAGGATCCAGAATCTCGTTTGCGATTTATATTCTGATGTATTTCAAAACTAATATTACAAAAATGGCTATCTCCAAAATTTCTGAAGCCTTTTCTCAACCTCTAGAAACTATATTTATACCTTTTCATCAAAGTTTCTCGTTGGTCATTAACCAACTTCCTAATATTACGGTTACATAAAAATAATGTCAATCGTTTACAATTTCTTTTTAATTTCTAATAATAAAAACATTTAAAAGAAAAGTTTCAAGCTTTCGTTGAAGAACTTTCTTTTTCTATATCGACACACTGAACACATTTTGCCAAAAAATTTACTAATATCTTTGGAGCTTCGAGTATCTCATTTGCTTCAAATGAGAAAAATCTCCTCTGTAATTCGGGCAACCGACTTTCTATCATTCTTCCTGTGAACTTAACAGTTTTCAATTTTAAACTTGAAGTCACCATCCACTTATTGATCTCCGTGATGTTGATCAATTTGATGTTTGAAATCTCTACTTTCTTTTCCTCGAGCTCTTCTCTAAACCTCAGTTGATGCTTATCTATATTGACTTCGCCTAACAATTCGGAACAACCATCTGTTCCAATATTCACTGAATCTCTTTCCAAGAGATCGAAGATTCCTTGGAAATCTTCATTAACTTCCCTTGTGATTCGTTTATATTCAACCAATTTTGATTCCCACACTTTAATCATTATATCTCCTTTAACCTGTTCAGAAATTGATAATTTCTGAGTCTTTCCAATTTCTTCTTTTGATGAAGAAACCACTACTTTCTGAAAGGTTGTCCTAGCTGCTTTTGTCTCTCTTTCTTTCTGGAACACATTTTCCATGGACTTATTTGATTCCTGAAAATAATTTTGGATTATTTCCAAATTCAAGAATACTTTCTGTTGTTCCTCCTCTATTCTTGCATATATCTCCGATGCCTGTGTCCTGAAATGTTCAAGTTCAACTACCTAGTTAGTAATAGAAGTAATCTTATCATACAACTGTTTGTTTTCTTCTCCTAGCTTTTGAACCTGTTCCTGTGTGACCTGTATTAAATGTTTTGCCTCATCCAAATCTTTATTTAATTTTTGGATTTCTTGCATATCTTTGAGTCTAGCTTGTTCTAGACCTTTCTGTATTCCCCAACCAATATTTCTTTCATTTTCTTTTAGCTTGTCTTGCAACTGGATTATTGTTTGATCCCTTTGTTCAAGCATAGTTGTTAAATTACCTACATAATACATATTAGATGATGCTATAGCACCCATTGTTCCTGCTAATTCTGTAGCGAACTCTCCTTCCTTGAGTTTCTTTCCATCTATGATAACTTTATGCCTTTTAATCGTTCCTTCTCCTCTTGGATGAATTTCTTGTTTCAAGACTGCTCTTCTCTTTTTGCTGAAAAAATAATCCGACGAGGGGATTTCATCTCTTGAAATCGGCTCTAGGTCACTGACATACAAACATCCTTCATGAGGGGTTCTGAAAGTAGACTGTAATGGAGTTAAATATGTAATAGGACTACCAAGTTCTTTTGAAGTAGTTCCTCCAATCTTTTCTGGAATATCATTAAGAATTATTGGACTTGTTTCCAATCCTTTTCCTTTCTCTGTCCCTGGTTCTTTTATCTGAGAACCCTCTGTGTTTTGAGGAGGTATTTCAGAATCCTTCAACTTATCTTTGTCATTTGATTTACCCTGAGTATCAGTTTCAAACCCTGGAGGGGTTTCTTCCTGTTCTGGCAATGGGGTTGATATTTCACCTTGTAAAATCTTCAGCAGACAGCTTCGCCTATGTCTTTGAAAAGATGCAAACCCAGCCTGTGAGTCAGGTGGCAAGGCCTGTACTCTGTTCTGCACTTCCTCATAAGACTTAACATCTTTGAAAATATCGTCATAAACAGAAACTTCATGTTCATATGCTTTTAAATTACAATGTATGTAATGCCGACTAATTATTTGGTAAGGGTCATGTTTTCGGTGCTCGATGTTTACTAACTTCACTTCCTCCAATGACTCGGCCTCCACCTTAGAATGGCCTAAATTTGATAAAGTAAATTTCCCGACATTAACAGGGAAAGATGGCCATGCTTTTTTCTGAAGAGCTTTTAATTCTAACCCAATACCATCCTTGGCTAACTGATAAGCTACTTCTCTGCATATCAATCTGTCTGGTAAGAATTTTGGGAGTGCGTGAGGAGGAATGGAACAACCATAGGCCCTAACATAGGAAAAACTTTCCTCAATAAACCAATCAACAACAGATTTAAGACTTTCTATGACTGCATTAGAAATGCGAGGGGGTTCGCATCCAAAAAATAATTTGTGCATAGGAATAATTACAAAATGACAAACATCGTAAAATGCTTCTTTAGCATTTTCTTCCCAGAGGGTTGAATAGTATTTATGAACAGGCTCTGGGCAGGAAACACTCCAACTCCAATTCATTAATGGAAATGGGGTCATAAAACAGATAACATCCATAATATATGCAGACATATAAAAAGACATTGGTTTTCCCTTTGACTTGGCTTCTTTATACTTTAAAATTTCTTGTGTCAAGATGTCCAATAAAATTTTATGCTAGTTAAAACCATTTCCATTTCCAACTTCGTCTAAGAAGGGTACCCAGTCTGCATGAAAGTGACAGGGATCTTTTCTTCCAAAAAGTTTTCATAACATCATGGCTACATAAACCATATATTCGTTTAAGGACGCTGTGGCGTAAATCCCATGAGAATCAGCCCTAAACTTTGCCTCAGACCTTGCCCATCCTTTAGTCATGTCGGGGTATGTCTAGTCTGCCTCAATATATTCTTTTCTCTGAAATTCAGCTAAAAATTTAGCATCAAAGGTGTGTTTATAATTCGATGATAGTTTATACATTACTTGAATGTGCTCGGGCTGAAATGAGCCGACGATAGCCCCTTGCTCGTTCTGAATACTCCTTGTCGGGATATCTACCTTATCCAGAGCCCAGCCGATCATCTCAGTATACTGCACCAGCCTCAGACGCGCAACAATCTTATGAAGTTCAGACTCAACAACGTCCCGTAGATGATTTTCAGAATCAGGGTCGACATACTTTAGCTCGTCCTCCAGCAAGTCAGAAATTCCAGTCCATGATTTGATGGAGTGTATGGCGTGTGGAGTAGTACCAAAGATAATGTCACCTTCCTGTGGTTCTTCGTTTTTCTTCTGTTCTTTTTTAGGTGCCATAGCTCTGCGTTTGACTTGAGAACCTGTCACAGAGGGTGGATGAATAAGCTCATCTTTAGAATGAAAACACAGAGGTTTTGAGCGTTTACTTTGAATATATTATAAAAATATTAAGATTTGTACATCTGTTACGAAATTAAAGCTCTTAATGCAAAAAATATTTCCGGAGATATGCATTTAATGTCCGTACTTAGGCTTTTTCAACATTTTCAAAAATAAAAAGAGAAACTTGCTTAATCGGACAATGACGCATTAATGAACACTCAAAGAAAGATTAACTTTAAACCTGTTTAGAAAGTGGATTTATTTGTGTTAATTATGAGTTAAATTTGAAAACATGACTTTTCGGGATTTCGGAAATCCTGATGTCAAGAAACATGTTATCAATGAAGTTACGATCCCTGAAATTGCGAAATCGCGACGACTCTTTTTGAACAAGACTTAATTCCTTTTAATTAATTATCTAATCATGATCAAGACTAAAACAGGATTAGTTAATTTAACGTAAACTGTGGATCAGGGTTTCATAAATCGGGAATTCGGGAAATGCGATGACAAGAGATATGATCTTATTGAACCGCGAATCCTGATATCGCGACATGATTATCTTAATCTTTAAACCTTCTTAAAAGAGAATTAAGTAATTTGTGTTTTGATTAAGTCTTAAACGTATCGGGAAATCGGGGATCGAGGATCGGGGTTTCGGTAAATATAATGACAAGAGACACGGTCTTACAGAATCGCGAATGCCGAAATCGCGACATAGTTATTTAACTCTTAATCTTTTTTAGAAGAGATTAGATTAATTCATGCTTTTACTTAAGATTTAAATGCATCGGGAAATCAGAGATCGAGGTTTCGTGATTCAATTTGCATCAATCGTTTGTATACGGAAAACCCCGAAACCCGATTTTTTTAACGTTTAAATGAAAAAACTCGCGAATCTAAAATTATACTCCTTTTGAATAATTTCAAAGAGCGCTCGAAATACTTATATTTTGTAAACTTTTTCCCGTATTTATTCAATAATAAATAATAAAAAGGTATCACGAATTTAGAATTGACGAAAATCTTGTTTTAGTAAAGCTGAAAACCTAAAGACTCAAAAAAATAAATTATCTAGGCCTTAAGGATAAAAAAATTTAAGATTTGTTTCAACAGATGCAACCATAAACACAGAGATACAATAATACACAATTTTCTATTAATGAGCGAAAATGTACAAAGACTATAAAAATACAGAGTGAAAGACTCACTAGTATGGCGACAACTTATCTTTGAGAAGAGATGTGTCTGCTACTTGCATTCACAAAAAGATGATTTTACAATGAGGCTCCAAAGGCCTTTTTATCATAAAGAAAATTCAAAACCCTAACCCCAAAAGATGAAAAGCCAACAGTGTTGTGGACCCCGTTTTGGGTAGTTTGGTGTATCAACTTTCTGAGGGCATAACTTTGGCATACGATCTTCGTTTGGGGAAAACGATAGCTTGTTGGAAAGGTATCATCGAGGAGATTCATTTTTGGGGCTCAATTAGAGCCTTTGGATATCATTGAGAATCTCAATCCCTAAAAACCTTATTTAGGCCCTCAAAATGGCCCCGAAAGTTAAAAGCTGCTAAAAATAGTAAATTACCAAAATTGCTAGAAAACTGTTTTGAGCCAGTTGGAAAAGGTGGGTGGCCACTGATATCCACTTGGATCATTATATCTCTATATAGGAATCATCAAGATAATTTACACTCTTTCTTATCCAACAATCATCTCTAGAATATACCTCTATCATCTGTAAATGCTTTTCCAAAATTGACATTATTTGGAAAACTTTCACATTGAGAAATTGCATGGCTCACGAAATCTAATTTCCCTTTTTCATGAAGATTTATAACACAACTAAATTCTTCCTAGGAGAACCTAAACCTTACATAATGTTTTCCTCTATATTACCTTTCCAATGGATATACTCATACCTTATTATGATTTCGGAGCTAAACGTTATCGCCCTATGAAATCAACAATTTCAACCTTTTTGCACTTGTTTCACTAGAACAATAAATCTTAGAGGCTAACCTCTTCCACTTGTAGAAGAAAAATATGGTCAGAATAGGAAATTTTTTATATTGGACATAGATAATATTCAATATTTTTGAGATACGACAACTTTCATATCTGGAAATGGATCCTCCAATCAAATCATGTACAATTATGGAATTGGAAAATTTTCACTTTTACATTTCCTCCATACTTTTATCCAAAATTTATTATGTCCCAAATGGAGCGAAATTGATTCCCGAGGTGTAGGACACTCGGTGATGGAGTGTGCTTTTAAGGCACTCTGTGATGTTAAGTCACTGGTTCGAAACCTGCGGGGACAAAAAATCCAACCATGTTAAGGGTTGGTGTGGGTCAGGCCGAGTGTGATCCCCAGGTGATTTTGACGGCTTAGATGCCCCTGAGTCGTAGTTTCTCAAGACACCGGCTAGTCTCACAGGTCAAGGAAAGACTAGCAAACAAAAAAAAATGGAGCGAAATTGGAAAAAAATCCTTCAAGACAAATTTGTTTGGATTGATAAGTAGATGAAAATTTCACTAAATAAAAGTTTATGGATTGGTGATTTGCGATCCCTTTTCCTCCCCTGAAGATTTTAAAAATCCCTAAAAAGTGCCCGAGAATAGTGGATTTTTCTTTGTTTGATCACCTCCATTCCAACTCCTTTAGACTTTCGCTAGAATCCCAACTGGGTATCCTCATGCATAATTTCTGGACTCCCTATAAAAAATTGACCTTTATCTAGGCCCTAGTTACTAAGCACGGCCCAAATCTTCAAATGTAACTAATTTGCGTTTTTTGGAAAATTGAATTAGATTTGGCCCATGGCCCTCATTGACACTTTTGTAGCCCTCATCACTTTGGACACACCCCTTAAATTTTATCGGAATATGAGTTGCAATTCTCCAAACTTGTTTTTTATGTAAACTTTTCTATTTTCTCGTTTCCTTTCGTCCTCTTCTTTCTCCTCTTCTATTCCTCTTCTTTCTCCTTCTCTTCCTATATCTACTTCCCTTCTTTGGTGATCACTAAAAACACTTCATTGATGGTTGACAAAAAGGTCTAAAGTTTACATTTTCGACATCCCTTGAAAAACTCCATCGACAATTGGCGAAAAGGTCTATCAACAATTGAAAAAAAAGTTCATTGATGATCGTGGAAAAAGTCCATTGACGATTAGAATAAGGGTTCATCGTTGATTGCGGAAAAATTCCATCGATGATCGAAAGAAAGGTTCATCAACAATCATGGAAAAATTCCATCGACAATCAACAAAAAGTTTCTTTGGCGATTGCAAAAAAAGTCTATCAACGATCAACAAAAAGGTTTTTCGGTGATTACGGAAAAATTCTATTGACAATCAGAAAAAGGATTCATCGGTAATTGTGGAAAAATTCCATTGGCGATTGGAAGAAAGGTTCATCAGAGATCGCGGAAAAAGTCCATCAACGATTGGAAAAAACGTATAAAGTCCATTTTTCTTCACTTTGTCAAACCCATTTGACTTAGAAAGTTTTGTCTAAATTGGTGATGGTTTTGGACCGTTGATATCAAGATCAATGTAATCTCATTATTCGATCTGCTAGACTTTGTCGAACTCTAAATTTATTCTTTGGTGATCGGGGATTTTCTATGAACTATGTTTTTCTCCTACTTCATTGAATTTTGTCGAACTCTGAAAGCTTCATCGAGAGATGAATCTCGGTCATTTATCGCGAAGTCGAATGTGATTTGGGTTGTTGATTCTATAAAATCCATTATATGAACCTTTCCTTTTGCCACCATGGAACTACCACTATGGGCCTTGTCAAACCATGCCATGATCTGTATGGAATTGTTAAAGAAGTAAGAAAAAATAAAATTTTCGAAAATTTCGTAATGTTTTTGAAATTTTTTTCTTCGGCCCAAAATATTCTTATATTTTTCATCCACCATGGGAGCTATGGAATTAGATTTCCATGGCCTAACTCGACCTTGCAACTGTCAATTCGACATCCCTTTTTCCAACTCACATGAATACCTCACCCATAATTTAGGAATTTCACTATGAAATTCACCATTTTCCCAAATTCGACACAGACCAATGCTCTACAACAAAGAATTTGCTAAATACACATTGGTCTTTCTCCCATATTGGTCTAGTGTTGAAACAAAACTCTGATACCAATTGTAACATATCCATCCTGCTAAAAATAAAATGAAAAACAATGCCCCAAACTTATAAAATAAACGAAGGGGCGGGAGGCCCATAAAATTAACATGCAATTAACAACATAATAAAAACCACAACTGCATCTAATCAATAGACACAATAGAATTCAAATAAGCACACACAACACACACAATGGAATAAACATATATAATACAACATAAATTTATCTTTTAAATTGATGAACCAACTAGGTACGTACATGGGACGTTCCTCCTAAAAATAGGCTTGCTATTCATTTTCTCTCAATAGCAAGCCACCCTTTAGATGAGGCTATGAATCCACAAGGAGGTCTGGTCCTCTTGGTTTTCCACTCTCCACATTCAACATCCCAAAACCTAGGTTCTACTTCAATAACAATTCCTATCCACCAAATTTCTTTCCCACAACCTTCACAACCCAAGGAATGAGATCCCCCTTCTCTACCACACTGTCCCTCGGGACTTCCCACTTCCCTCCAGGGCTCTAGTGCACTCGGTTGGCTAGGAAATCTCGACTATTTTGTTGGAGTGATTACAATAATCTTCTCAAGGATCTTGAGCCATTTCCTGAATAGGCAATCCAATAATAGGCACACAATCTCATTCTAAAATTAATCTCACAACACCTTCAAGTTGTCACAGGCACCCGACCTCATTTTCAACAGTAAAAACAACCCAATAAGATATCTTTCCATGGATAGCATGGTTGGTGCTCTTATCAACACCCAACTCCTTGCCTACTCTCCTCAAAATTGTCTTGTAAAAAATGTCCTCTCTTCCTGCTCAAATTTCCTTCTTATCCCATGCTTGCTTGACCCTCACTCTTCCCCAAAATGATTTATTGACTCTGACACTTCCCCCATGCTTGCTTGTAATCAACCCATGCTATCATAAATAAGTTACTTGACTTCCTCAATCAACCTCTTACATGAATTCAATGATTGAGTGTCTAAGAAGTCAAAGAAGGATTAGATGGCAATGACACATTAAATCAATAAAAAAACACGGGGTTTCCCTTGGATCCCCCTTTATTCCTCTCTCTTGTGGAATCATAGCCCCCCATCATTATCATCCCTCTTGTATAAAAACGACTAATTGTAATTATTAATAATTTATTATACAATTTAATAGCTCGACCCTCAACCATATTGATCAATACATGCTCTCTAGCCTTAGACATATCATCTCACCAGCCTAAATCACATTTGCGCAATTACATTAAAATTTATGGGGATTAAAACTAGGGATGTTACAGATGCATATTCTATATGCATTGGTGTGACTCACTATTTGAAATACGCCAAAAAAAAATTCGTTGGAATCTTCAACCACCTAGAATTTTTAGTTATAGAGGACATTTGCTAAAACCTTAACTATCAAAAGAAAAGGTTTTAGTAGAGGATTTTTTTACAATTTTTTCTAATCTTGTAAGACTATACACTTTCTCTAAAACCTCTGCTAACTAGATTTTTCCTTGGAGTGCTATTGTGGGCCTAAGGGAAACAAAGAAATATACCTCCATTGCGAACCAAATATACAATTACCCGAATTTGAGCAAATTTCTCTTAGATAAGATTGTGTTGGAGTGTGAGAATTGCAATGGGAAAGAACTTTTGGGCTATGAACATATATCATTCCATTGTAATTTTCTTTGAGCATGGGGGCATGGCATTGACATGCTCAAAGAAAATGGTTTCCCAATTGAAAACATGATTGAATAGAAAATCCAGTACATGGTGGAAAGACTAGGATTGTAATCATCATTAGGTGACCATGCGTTTGTTTTAGGAGGCATTCATGCTCGATGCTTCAACTATTGATCTCATCTCATCCATTAAGGTGAGAGATGAAACAAATAATTTATAGGGATGACTCTAGAGTTGAACCTGACACTACAAGTATCCCCACTTGATTATTACACTAGAAGGGTGAGGAAAAAGTATGAGTGAGACAATTCTTATAAGGGAAAGGAACCAATCCAATTGACCGAGCCAAAAAGCGTTGTAACTAGTGTTAACAAAAATCTATCAATTTCCAATCAACTTGTTGGGCCACCAAATTTCAAAAGAGACAAAGGAAGAAATGACAACCCATCAATGAGCATAATCCTCGGTTAGGATACTCAACAATAAATGGCCCTTGAACAAATTAATAAAAACATCCAACCTTGTATGTCATGTCCTCTAGGAAGGAAAGGTCACACTTAGTCTTTTATAATCAAATGAAGAGTCAATATGCAATTGGCCTAAATATAGTCCATGAGTTACATGCATTAAAATATAGAGTATCAACTTTGACCAATGTTGAAAATATTATAAATTATTCACATTGAAAATGGCTTGCGAAGATAATATTTTTTTAATTTAAAAAAGAGACATAGACATAAACTAATAAAAGCATAAAATTTAATTTATTTTTATATATTATTCTTCACTAAATATTGAAATTGACTCATGCCAATGAAAGAAGTTCAATATAAAAGATGACAAAGGGAGATCAAACACAACTCTATGGATTATATATACAAAGAAGAAAATTGCAAGCCTAAACTAAGAAAATCCCATCAAAGAGACTCTTGAAGAAGAAAGTCCCATAAAAAGAGAAGAATCTTAATGAAGTGGAGAAACACTTCTAACGTTCAACCTACAAAAAAAAAAGTGTGTGACACCTTTAAGGCCAGTAGTATCCCAGATTTTCGACACCTAAGAGACCTACCCATTAAACCAAAATGTTGGATATAGACTCTTTTCCTACTCACACTATGAGAAGAATGAAAGAAGAAAAAAATCAACCTAGTACATATCACCCTAGATTATTTGTGAAAAAAAGAGCTAAACCCCTATGCTCCTCATAAGTTCCTGAGTATGTTACTCACCATAATGTTTTAAATAATAAATTTGAAAAACATGATATTCTTTTAAAAAATATATATATATATATATTATGTGATGGTAATATGTTTAAAGTGACATAAGAACATACTTTAAGTTGGGTAATGTTTTTTCCCTCAATACAAAGCAAAGAATTCGATGTAACCAAAAGATCCGATGAATAATGATGAGAGACATAAACCAGAATGATCAATCCTTCCATGAAACCATCCCGATAAACCCAACTTGTTTTAACTCAAGAGAATATGTGTCCTATAGATATTCTACTTAATGGAAGGTGGATGGTCCTACCATCGGCCAAGTTGTAGAATGAGAAGACTTGACATCACAAGAATGGGCGACGTGCGTGGTCTCACCATCGGCCAAGTTGTGGAATGTGGGCTTTTCATAGTAAAATTGACAGGATACCAATCAAGTTTTCCTATGTGTTTCAGAGAGTAGATGGAAAAATTGATTGGAAGTACTTGTCCGTATAAAAAGTATATTGGGTAGTTTTTAGTTTTTTTTTTTAATTCTTATTATTGAAGAAATGATGATGTGAGTTGGAATTTTAAAACAAAATAGAGAGCCAAATTAATGGTTTTCACAATTTTATTATCAATTTTAATAAATTAAAAAAAAATATTGATAACCACTAAGAATTTTTAACTATATTTAACAAATAAATAATTCTATAATAAATAATTTATAACAATATTTGAATTGAGTGGGCTCACTTAGGAGTCTTTTTTTTGGAAGTTATTTTTTCAGGAGCATCTAGATTGATTTAAAATAAGATAAAATCTAAAATACATGAAACTTTGATTCATGCAAAACTCAGACTACCCCTTAAAATCTGACATTCAAATTCATTTTTTTACCTGAAAAAAAGATCTATTTACTCCCAAATTAACTTAATCAAAACATCTGTTTACTCCTAAATTAACCTACTCCCATTTGAACCTCATGGCAATCCCTATCTTGAATATCATTTTCTCCAACGACAGTCAACTACGAATGCATTTATAACAAGACCCAGTGATTGCAAATTGCCATGGTGGCCCAGAACGATAAAGTTGATAGTATTCAATTGTCCAAATTCGATTCTCTGGCCTTCCAAGTCCAATCCGTGCAGCTGTTTTATTTAATTGAAGTGCCAGCTGTATGCCCCTCCGTTTCCGTGGGGCCGAATCACTAAAGCCATCCGTTTCGGAGATCTGGTTACTTTGTTCGTACTCCAAACTAAGGCTGCGCGCTAATCATTGTAGATGTCAGACGTTACATCTTAATAGAAAAATGAAATTTCAATTATCACTCCTTTCAGCAAAGCAGTAGTACTAGCACAGCAGCTAAATATTAGCTATTGGTGAGCTTAAAGGTTGATAAGATGAAACGAATATTTAAAAGAATATATTAAATTTTATTATTGATTAACAAATAAACGGTTGTCCTTCATTTTCTGGTGTTAATATTTTAATTTATGTTAATCATTTATGTGGCAATCAGTTAGTTATCAAAGTATTTTTTAAATATAATTAGGTAAATGTAAAAAAGTAAATACATAAACGAATGTCTTTATAATAGCTAGGAAGTTAATGATTGAAATCACAGCCATTTATTTTGTGTGACTACTAAGAATATTCCAGTGATATTTAATCATGTCCATAGAAAACTTATTAAGCACTAAACCCCTATTAAATCTGCCCATTGTCAATAGGGTTTTTGAGTACGCTCAATCTATTTTTACATTCAAAAATAAATTTAAAAAAACAAAAAATTGTAATTTTGTAAAATTCTATATCCCAGATTCATAAAAAAAAACATAAAACAGTTAGACAACCCTACCAATATTATATTCTGATTTATTTTTGAGATGTAAATTTTTCTCAAATATGTCATAAATTAAATTCTAAGAAACTAAAATTTAAATATAAAAGAAAAACCTAACCAAGGAATACAAATGTATAAAAATGTTAGGAGGTCATAACTTCAACTTTTATTCAGGTCACTTTCTTGGGAAGTGACAGCTGAACTTCGATCTTTCGCTATTCTCGGCTTTTTTCTAATAACGTTCGCTACGCTGAATGACAATGTGATGTTACCGGCTCCTTAAAGGGGGACCGGCGAACGTCCCCACCCCCCTGTCACTTACTCTAGAAGTTAAAATAACTCATCTCTTCAAATCTTTTGAATAATAGCTTATAATTTCTATCGACCACAGGGAGGGACAGTGTAAAGAGAAAATAAGAACAGTATAAATGGAAAATATCAACTTGACATTGTATTCTAAACATTGGACTTTTAAACCGTTTACTATTATATTTTTAAATCCGTTTTGCACTTAAAAATTTAGAAATATCTTTTAAATTGTAGATATAGTTATTCATAGAGTTGTTAAAATTACATTGTAAATATAGTTGTTCAAATTGCATAATATTAATGTTTAAATTTTTTTTTGTTAATACTGAATTTATTTATACATTCAAATACAGTTTAATTGCATAATATAATATTAATTTATTTTTGTGCTACCTAAATTTATCTATACGTTCAAAAATTTGGAAAAATTGCATTTTGGCGGAGCGGAATTCCAATAATAATTGGAAGAAAAAGTCAAAAAGTCTAATATGTAGAGTCGTCCTTAAGCTGACATATTCAGTTACGGCTCTTTGATTTCAATTCCGCCTCCAAACTTCACACCCAACACTGTACCGAAAATACAACAGTCGAACTTGAAAGGAGAGGATTAAGAACTTATGGAGATATGCAGTCCAGATTGTTTTAGCGCGTAGAAAACGAGATTTAATCGATTAATGTACTCGTCCGTAGACAACACGGACGAAGATTATTATATTTTATCTACTCCACTGAGCTTGAGCTTCCTCAGTCGCAATCATAACTTTATATTCCAGCTGTGATAGATGCACAAACTCGCGTTCAATTCGATACTTAAACATCCAATTCCTCCAAATGACGCTATGTTGCAGCATCCTACCAGCTTCACTTTCTGTGCAAAAATCTATGGGTAAGAAAGCCTGTTTTCTGCTCACTTCATCAGCAGACACTGAAGCAAGCAGCAAATCTGCATCTACAGGTAAGGGTGGGATGAAGAGGATTCGAACGCAGGATGAAGCCGCCCCTTCGCCTCCACATGAGGAGAGCAGGTTAAAGCTGCAAAATCCAGCATACAGAGGCGTGCGTCGTCGTAGTTGGGGGAAATGGGTGTCTGAAATTCGGGAACCGAAAAAGAAAACCCGAATCTGGCTCGGCTCCTTCGATACGCCAGAGATGGCTGCTCGAGCATACGACGTCGCTGCATTCTACTTGAAGGGCAAGAGACATGCGTTGCTTAATTTCCCAGAGCTCATTGATCATCTTCCACGCCCAATTTCTTCGTCTCCGTGCCACATTCAGGCTGCCGCTGCAGAAGCAGCCGTTACGTTCCATTCTGAAAGTGCAGGAAATTCTGGAAGGAGCTGCGATGGCAAGAAGCCAGCAAGGAAACGCCCAAGAAAACCTCCAGTACGTTATAATGAGCGTGCAGCCTCCTCTTCAGATTCCGAGATAGCAAGTGTCGAGTTATCAGGGCAAGGGGATACTAGTAATTCGTCATCAGTTTGTACACCAACAGAATGTGTTGGTGAGTGTGTCGTGGAGGAAGACTTGTTCGAGTCTTTGAACTTATTTACGAATTTGGCAGAAGCTCTTCTGCTTTCTCCCCCTCCTCTCTTCTGCATTCATGAAGAGGAACCCAATTTGGAGGAAGGATTTCTTTGGTCTTATTTTTGAAAGAGAAACCTATCATAGTTTGTATAAAATTACAGGCTCTGCTACAGGTCTAATTCTTTACTAATTATTGGCTGACTACATGCCATTACCATCCATGTTTCTGTATCTGTAAAACTTGTGAAAAGTTACTTCCAATCTTGAGTTTCTTCCAATGTATGCCATTACCTCTATTGTGCCCTGATTATAGTTTCCATGATTATTTTCTGAAGAGTTACGACTAGGCATCTATACTGAGGATTTAGTGACAGCAATACTGGTAGAGAAGATAGTTTCTTGCTTTCCTTTCTGAATAGCGGTTTGGGTTCGGAGCTTTCGTTTCTAAATTTCGATTCTCAGAGATGGGTTTAACTTTCCATTGCATACCTGTTACAATTTTCCATTGCAGATGTGTTTATTTAATGAGCTTTCTTGCTTACCGGTCTTAACCTTCCATTGCAGTGTGCGTATATGGACATTTTATGTGATTGTTTCAGTATATAACAGAGACTAGAATGTATGAAAGTTCAGGCGTTTCGATTTGATACTGGAGTCCCATATTTGATAATTATGCCTTTTTTTTTAGCTTCTGCTCACCCCACGTTCCATACCACAACCGAAAAACATACATTACAACGATTTCGATAATCTTTCTCGGATGTAAAATCCTTTGGGAAACACAGAGCATAGTGAAAAGGGCTTAGCTAAGCATAATGGTGATAAAAGTCGAGCAAAATCGAGAAGACCTCCAGCAAATAATCACCAGAAGTGAATCTTCCCTGTAATGATGAGCTCTCTAGATAGTCACTACTCTTGCGGGTTTATAGATCCGTTCAAAATGCAGATCTGTGCAGTTGGAAGCAGAATTTAGGGCTATGGATTATTTCAGATTGGATGCAAAGCAATGGGCCTTCATCAATTAGGTATGAAAGCAATCAAAGACGCCGAGAGGAGAGATATTGTGGGGAGCATTGGCATTGATTATTTTTATTTTTTAATCATTAATTAGAGCGATTGATTTTGTGAGTTATGTGCAAGCTGAAGAAAGAATGAAAGCTAACACCTTTGCAGCGAGGAGAAGTTAGAGCAAGAAAAAGCATGAGAGGAGGTGAGTTTGCATGTAAAATATCAGATGAAATGACCAGCTCAAGATGAATGGGATGCAGAGGAAAAGTTAGAGCGAGAAAAGCCACGAGAGACGGTAAGTTTACATGTAAAATATCAGATGAGATGAACAGTTCAAGGTGAATGGGATGCCAAGATGTTTCAAGGACAATTAAGGTAAGGAGAAGTATGTGAGGTGGATTTTTAAGTCTAATCCGCATCGTCATGTTGTGAGGGAATCACATTATGCACCATGCAAGGAGTTGATCATTGGTTTATTACCTTTTATTTTTATCCATTCCAATGTGAATAATGTGTATCAAATTACCAAGATATATGGTTAAGGAGTAGTGAAGTAGAGGTATATGGTTAAGATATGGTGCATGGTTAAATATAACCTAAACAATGGTATAGAGAGTTGCATAAGTTAACATGGTTAATGACAAAGAGAGGTATATTGTTAAGGAGTAGTGAAGTAGAGGTATATGGTTAAGATATGGTGCATTGTTAAATATAACCCAAACAATGGTAGAGAGAGTTGCATTAGTTAACATGATTAATGACAAAGAGAGGTATATTGTTAAGGAGTGGGGAAGTAGAGGTATATGGTTAAGATATGGTGTATTGTTAAATATAACCCAAATAATGGTGGAGAGAGTTGCATTAGTTAACATGGTTAGATTGAAGGTTAGATGAGTCTCATGAGAAAGTAAGATAAGGAAGAGTAAATGTTGCAGTGGTTAGAAAGGTTCAAAACATTGAAAATAGTATCAAAGAAGCTTGCAAAGATAAAAGAAGAGAAGAGAAGATTGACACTTGCCATTGTTAAAATGCCTCACTGTTTTTAAAGATTGAGAAAAAAAAGTGGAAATAAGCATGGAAACCAATAAGGATATACATCACGATGGACCTTTTATAATGATATAAGAAAACTAACATGTTGATGTTAAAGAAAAATGGGATAAAGTGGATTTGCATCTTGAAAATGGTACAACGATGTCTAAGAGATGATGGTTGAGGTAAGTTGTCCACTCAAAATGGACATGGTGAAAGTGGGTTGTTACTCAAGGGATTATGATGACATGCAAAACCCACCATATTAAAACACCAATGAACTTCTATCCATCCTAGGGATCACTCACATATGTTAGATTCCCCTTTTTGAGTCCTTTCGATATAGTCTAGATGTGTGATTATGGTCTCCTATTTGATGTCCACTATTATGGTAGGGTCCTCCTTTAGTCTAGACTTTGTTCTTTATCTCCCTTGGCTGTATGCTTTCTATGGTAGTCACTTTAAATTAGATCCTCCTTGAGCCTTCTTCCATTGAGCAGCCACCCTTGGGTTCCTAAATATCCCTAATATCATGTTAGGGTATACTCTTTGAGGTGTTCACTTGGTCGAAATTTACATTGCCTTTGAGTGGGTTTGAAATGAGTCATAACCAACTACTTCATTGATATATATCATTCATGTGGTTCATAATTCACACTTTCTTGAGCTATAGAGGTATGCTTTGTGGAGAATTACCTAACGTGTGACCTTATCCCTTGAGATACACAAGGTCAAAACCAACAGTTTGACATTTTTGGGAAGAACACCCTTACAATGGTCGGTACAAAATTTTCCTATGCCCCTCAAGCATTTGCATATCTATTTATGTTTCTCCTTGCTCATTAATAAGGGTCTATTTTGGTCTCTCTCTCTCTCTCTCTCTCTCTCTCTCTCTCTCTCATAAGCCAAACCTTTTCCATATTAATAATCCACTCACTATGTAATACCCCGGTTTTTGCCAGTTTGTAAATATAACTGTAACTATCGAAGAGACTATGGCAGACTAGATATGTGTGAATGTTGGATTTCATGAACCTTTTTGTTATAACAGGTCAATGTATGTATTTTCTGTTATTAATAGAAAATGGATAGTGTTGCATAACTGCTGAAAGGGGGGGTTTTCTAAGATAGACCATGGTGCTATGAGAGAGAGATGGTGAGGGGAACCAAAAATGGTTGAGATGAACCCCCCACCAAACCATTACTTACTGGATTTAATGACTCAGACCCAGAACAATCCTCTAACCCATAAATTAATTACCAGTCAAATTGGTAGTTGGAAGAGTCCTCAAGAGTTAATGAGGAGATGGGGTAGAGTACCCATCTGCAAGACTTCTAGACCTGACCATGAGATGGGGATTCAGACCCATGCAACCTTGCTAAGGAAGGAAATAAAATAGATAATTTATCGACAGAGGCAGAGGGGGTGAAGAGAGCATAGTAGAAAGACCAATCTCAAGAAGAGAAAAGAGTGCTTGCAACTATCTGGTTCGAGGAAGAATTGAGAAATAAGCTCGTTCTAGGTGCAAGAAGTTGTTGGTAGAGTTTTCAGTCCAAGATGATAAACGAGGCTGACGGGTGACTATGGAAGTACTCGTGTAGACCTCCTTGCTTGATATAGAGAAAATCGGTTGCCAAGATCTCGTGGGAGGAGGAAAGTAACCTTTGTCCCTGATTGTCGCTAAGTAGGAAGAAAGAGTCTCTCTCAGAGCATCATGATCTAGATCGGTGGTGGCCAGTAGTAAATCTGTTCATGAGTGGTTGTGCCTATGGTTTGGTGGAAACAGGCACCCCTTTCAGTAGTCACTTCACAAATTCTGGTTTTCTGATAAATATTTTCATACTATGTGTATTGAAATGGAAATGATGATTGAATATATTTATATGTCTATGAATGAGTTCTGTATTGAATGATTAAGCTAGAAATATGTATTGCCTCTCTGTGAACCCATGCTTTTGAATAGTCATCTGCTTGCCTAATCTTAGCAATTAGAGAATTATGGGATGTAAGTCTGCAAGAGGGTCGGAGTAGGATTTACTGGAATGTTTAAGTCATGTCGACCTCTCAAATCTACCTACACGGGAATACTAAGTTTAAACCCTATGGAAGGAGGGCACCTCCTTCAGACCTTTCACCCATGTGTCTAAGGGCTCAGGCCCATGTCCTTAACCAAATTCACAGCTAAGAGATTAGCGCGTAGCCCACAAGAATTTTCGAAGGACCCATGTGACCAAGGCCTAGGGACCTTGCGTTAGGCCCGAAAGGAGCTAAGACTTTCTGGCTTCGGAACTCCTGGAGTTCGGAGCTCTGGAATATTACGACCTTACCATTTGTAAATCGACCAAAGGAAATTGGTTGTTAGGGTTACCCACAAGGTTGACCGACGCCTGGAAGTTTTCCTAACCGTGGCGGATAGACCCACCCCATCACTAAACCCTGATACATTTATCAATCGTGAAGTAACGCGAGCTGCAAATTCGAGGGTATTCGAGAGTCCCCTTGGTCGTTTGATCTACGCCGAGGTAACTCCGACGAAGTCCAAATTTGGGAGGATAAATATATGATAGCACCAAACTCCCCAAACACGAGAGTTACGAAGTGATGAGGGCTGTGGATCCAGGGATTTCATTAAGAGCCCCCCTTAACCATCTGATCATCTAATGGAGGGACTCGCGTAAGGTACTTCGACGAAGTCCTACTTCGAGAGAGAAGAGTGACCATAATGCTGAAACCCTCGAAGGCCAGAGCTTTGAAGTGACGAGGACCATAGATCTAAGGACCCTTCAGGATCTCCCCTGACTGTTAGATCTAGACCATGGTCAATGCAGCATTGACCGCTCCGAGAGTAAGGAGGAAGTCACACCACAGATCCCTCGAATGCCAAAGTTATGAAGTAATGAATGTCATAGATCAAGGGGTTATGTGGACACGCCATGACCATAAGATCGAAGGGCTTGGAAGGCTACTAGTCTGGGGTGACATGGCACGCTAATGTCACCTAGGGGTGACGTGGACCTATGTTTAACATGCCATGTGTCACCTGGATTCATATGTTTCACAAACCCTATGTGCCCACTAAAACGTGACATGTGTCACCCACTATCAGGGCCACGTGTCATCTCTACCTTGTTGCGTGTCACCCATGACACTTACCTGATTGGTCCATTTGGTGGGAGGAGCATTCGAGACCCACCCGTACTTGCCTCTGCATCTAGTACATCACCACGTGTGAGGGTGGACCCTTCGAGAGTCTGGGACTTCGGGACTTCGGAGGTTTGGGGTGCAACATTGAGGATAAGCTGAAAGGTTCGAAGGTCGGAGCCATGTGGTGAGATTTCGGGCTCCTTCTGGAGTTCAAAAATTTGAGACTCCGGAGGACATGTGTGCAAAAAGGAAAAGGGATGTTCAATGTCGAAGCGTTGAACGTTGAATTCCCCTCTAGCCTGTGTGTTAGATGAGGATGAAGTCCTGCCATTGGATTGGTCGGTGGATGGACCTTCCTTGCAGGGGTAGGAAGCTAGAGATGGTACGAACAAGATGGAACCACATGGGTGCCACGTGGCCCTCAACTAATAATGCCATAAGAGCTTTGGGAGGCCATAACTTGCGAACTAGAGGTCATATTAGAGGATGGTAGCAGTCATTAGAAAGATACAGACGAGTAGAAGAGGATGACAACCTCAGGCAGGGGATTCTACATGACTAGAGTAAGCAATATTTTGCTGCCCCATCCCTAGAAAGGATACTTAGGGGTTGGGTGTGTTACAAATTGGTATTAGAGCATGGTTACAACACTTGGCCTGCTTGAGCTCATGAACGAGTCGCTTAAAAATATTGTTTAGAGAAATTTTAGGGCTGACACCATATCTTATCCCATTCTTAAGAGGCTTATTTAAACCTCTACTGAAGGAATGAATGAAACTCTCTGTTTTTGTATATGTTTTGAAGAATTTGAACTATGTGTTGTTCATAAAACTAGTAGATCATTAACTAACATATAATGTTTTATCAACACTTAAATAATCATTGGATCATAGGAAAACTACATCATAAAGGATGGTGACACACCAAGAATTGGGGGAAAGCTCCCACAATAGAGAGGAAGAATCTAATGAAAGGAGGACAGTGGAAACCCCTCCAGATTTGGCTGAAAATGTAAGAAGCCTCATGGCACAATTACAGAGTTGCAAGGCTGACGGTGAAAGTTTGATAAAAGAGCAGAAAAATCAAACTAAAATTAATGCAGTCCTACTGCAAAGATTATTATATATACAAAGGAATTTGTAGGATGGACTAGCATCTAGTCATGTGGACATACATCATACAAAGAAAACCCAGAGTCCACCTGAGATACGAAAGAATGGCCCTGAAAGTGGTCACATAAGGAGGAACACCTCAAAGACGGCTCAACATGGACCCACATGACACTCATCGGAATAATCCTCTGGTGAGGAAACTAACAACTCCAAGGAATCTTCTAGTAGCAAAACTACTTTGCATTCTCGAAGGAAAAGAACGAAGAGGAAATATTCCAAGAGTCGTGACCTTGAAGAGTTTAAGAAAGCCAAACCATCCACTTTCGATGGAGAAATTAAGAAAGGGGAAGAAGTAGAAGTTTGGTTTCTTGGCTTGAAGAAGTACTTTAGAGTCCATGACTACTCTGAAAATTTAAAGGTTTGAATAACCATTTTTAACCTGAATGGAAAGGACTCCATTTGGTGGGAGGACCTTAGGAATGTGAAAGGAATCCATGAGAAGGATCTGTCATGGAAACAATTTGAGAAATACTTCAAGAATAAGTACTTCTCAGAGAAATACTTTGATGGGAAGACCAAGGATTTCTATGAACTCAAGTTGGGACAACTCACCATAGATGAATATATCAATAAATTCCTTAAGTTGGTAAAGTATGTACCCTACATAAAGGACAAAAAAGTAAAGATGCAACGATTTATTAGTGGACTTCCTCAATCCTTCCGGGACATAATTGAATTTGATTAGCCAAATACCTCAGAAGACACTATCCATAAGGCAAGGTATTGCTATGAGAAATTCAAGAATAATATAGAACCCCATGAGGACTAGAAGAAAAAAAGTAGTTCGTGATTCAAGAAGAAGGGGTTCAAACCCTCAAGATTTAAGAACTATGGAAAAGGTTCTAAGATGATCCTTCCTACTAAAAGTATATACCATCAATTTCCCCTCTCATAGTGGAAATAAACCCTTTAGATCAGCCTCAGGTAAGACTAATAACACAAAGAGAGAACCCTTGAAATGTTGAGGTTGTGGAGAAGATAATATGCTGAGAGACTGCCCATATAAGCAACAAAACAATAGGAGGTTCTACAACCTCCAAGAGGCTACCATGGTCAATGATGTGGCTAGGAGCATGCCACAAATTTATGTAGCCTTGGATAATAGACAAGCCGACCACCAATCTTCAGTGGTGGAGATGGAAGGTATGATTGCCAACCATCTAGTTTCCATTTTAATTAACCCTGGTTCTAATTTAAGTTATGTTGCCCCTCAAACTGTTGAGAAATGTAAATTGTAACAATTTAAACATGTTAAATCATTGGTACAACTAGCCACTGGAACCAAAAGAAAAGTAACAGAGGTCATACTAGCATGCCAATTCATTATGAATGGATTACCCACCCATGCAACCCTTAACATTCTCCCTTTAGAATATTATGATCTATTGATTGGCATGGACTAGTTCGCTGCCCATAAAACCAAGTTGGACTATTACAATAAAACTTTAGAGTGTGAAAATGAAGAAGGGAGAAAGGTAACCCTATAAGGGATTCAAAATCCTGTCTCAGTGAGACAAATACCAACCCTTCAAGTGAAGAAGTATTGTAGAAAAGGATGCCCTTTATATGCAATATAAGTGTTGGAATCTGTTCAGAACAAAAAACCAAGCCTATAAGACCATCTCATATTAAGAGAGTATAAATATGTGTTCTCGGGAGAGGTACGAGGTCTACCTCCAAGAATAGATATTGAATTTTCAATAGAACTTACACCAGGAGCGGTGCTAGTGTCTAGAACACCCTATAGAATGAGTACACCAGAGTTGGTTGAGCTCAAACTACATCTAAAGGAAATGATGGAAAAAGGCTACATTCAACCTAGTGTGTCTCCATGGGGAGCACCAACCTTATTTTTGAAAAATAAGTATGGCACACTTATGTTGTGCATAGACTATAGGCAACTCAACAAGATGGCCATAGATAATAAGTATCCCTTGCCAAGGATCAATGACTTGTTTGACCAGTTAAGGGGTGATACAATTTTCTCAAATATTGAATTGAGGTCTGGACACCATCAAGTTCGAATTAAGGATGAATACATCCACAAAACAACTTTTAGAACGAGATATGGTCACTATGAATTTGTGGTGGTGCCATTTGGGCTGACCAATGCACCAACCACTTTTATGTGCTTAATGAATAATGTACTCAGTAAGTTCTCAGACAAATTTGTATTGGTTTTCATTGATGATATCCTAATCTATTCCAAGAATAGGGAAGAGCACGAATAACATCTTAAGCTAATACTTCAATTACTAAGAGAACATCAGCTCTATGCTAAGTTTAGTAAGTGTGACTTTTTCCAGAAACAAGTCCATTACTTAGGCCATGTTGTTTATGAAGAAGGGGTGGTAGTTGATTCTAACAAGATCAAAACCCTTATGGATTGGCCTACCCCAAAGAATGTATTTGATATCAGATCCTTTATGGGCCTAACAAAATACTATAGGAGGTACATAAAAGGATTTTCCAATATTGGTTACCCATTTAATTCCCTTAAAAAGAGGGGGTTAAATTCCTTTGGACATCATAATGTGAAGAGAGATTCCAAGAGCTGGAATGCCTTCTAACCAATGCACATGTGCTGAATATTGCAAATCCAAACAAGGACTTCCTTGTGTGTAGAGATGTCTACAAGGAAGGACTTGAAGGAGTCCTTATGCAAGAGGAACATGTAATTTTCTACGAATCCAAAAAATTGAATGAGCGTGAAATAAATCTTGTGACCCATGATCTAGAATTGGTTTCCATAGTGCATGCTTTAAAAATGTGGAGGCATTACCTCCTGGGTAGAATATTTGTGCTTATGATAGATCATTGTGGGTTGAGGTACCTGTTTGATCAACCAAAACTTAATGCTAGACAAGCTACATGGATGGCTCTCCTTAGTGAGTTTGATTTTGAAATCAAACATGTCAAAGGAAAAGAAAATAGGGTGGTTGATGGCCTTAACAAAAGTGTGAAAGTGATTCACCTGGTAGCTGTAAGCACCTCTTAAATGAATGTTAGGGAGAGGGTAAAGAGTGCACAAGGAACATATGCACTTTTTGAGACTGTAAAATCATACTTAGAACAAGAGCCCATTGGGATGAAGTATGAAGGTTATCAATTGCTGAATGATGGCCTGCCAACTTACAAAGGTAGGTTGTATGTTCTGAATTGTGATGACTTGACGAGGTTCATGATTGATGAACTACACAAAATACCATATATTGGTCATCCTGGTTATCAGAGGATGATCACAACCACTAGGAAAATGTTTTATTGGAGAGGAATGAAGAGGGACATAGCTGATTACTTGGCTAAATGTATAGAATGTCAACAAGTTAAGGAAGAACATCAACATCCAACATGGTTGTTGCAACCCCTATCAATCCTAGAATGGAAATGGGAAGTCATCTCCATGGATTTCATCATAGGATTACCAATATGCCAAACAAAATGACCCCATCATGGTAGTGGTGGAAAAATTGAGCAAGGATTCCCACTTCATTCTCGTCAAGTCAACTTGCAAGGCAATAGATATTTCCAGTATTTTCATGAAATAAATATTTAGGTTGCATGGCATGCCTAAGGAGATCATATTTGACAAAGATACAAAATTTACTTCAAGCTTTTGGAAATCTTTGTTTGTTGGTTTTGAAACTAAATTGCTATTTAACACAGCCTATCACCCTCAAACTGATGGACATATAGAGAGGGTAAACCAAGTGTTAGAGGACATGTTAAGGATGCATGTAATGAATCATCCTAAGAAGTGGGAAGATTACCTACCACTGGTAGAGTTTGCCTACAACAATGGCTATCAAGAGTCATTGAAGGTGAGCCCTTTTGAGGCCCTTTATGGTAGACAGTGCAAGATTCCAATCAGCTAGGATAACCCAGTAAAACAAATTACAATCGGGCTAGACATGCTGAAATAAATGGAACAACAAGTAATCCAGATAAAGCAGAATATGAAAATATCTCAGTATAGACAGAAAATCTATGTAGATAGAAAGAGTAGTACTAGAGAGTTCAAAATAGGGGATCATGTGTATCTCCGAGTTAGACCCAGGAGAAGCTCCTTGAGAATGGGAGCTTGTTCCAAGATGGCACCTTGGTATTATGGACCCTTTGAAATCTTGGATAGAGTGGGGCCTGTAGCATATAGGCTATCACTTCCTTCGACAATTAAGGCACATAATGTTTTCCACGTTTCATTATTGAAGAAATATGTACATGATTCTAATTATATAATTGACTGGTCTGTGATTTAGGTGGAACTAGAGGGATAATTCCTGCTAGAACCTCAATGCATAATAGACAAGAAGGAAACCCCACTCAAGAACATAACCATTGCATAGGTCAAGATGTAGTGGAAACTCTTTGGTCCAGATGAAGCTACATGGGAAATGAAGGATACCATGAAACATGCATTACCTATTTTTGTTTACTTCTATACATACAGAGCACATCGACAAATAGAACATCAAGGATGTTGTTCCTTTAAGGGGGGGCGGGGGGGGGGATTGTAATACCCCTGTTTACCCCATTTTTTAAATATAGATATAATTGGCCAAGAGACTATGGCAGACTAGATATGTGTGAATGTTGGATTTCATGAACCTTTTTGTTATAAAAGGTCAATGCATGTATTTTCTGTTATAATTAATAGAAAATGGATAGTGTCGCATAACTTATGAAAGATGGGGTTTTCCAAGATAAACCATGGTGCTATGAGAGAGAGATGGTGAGGGGAACCAAAAATGGTTGATATGAACCCCCCACCAAAACAATACCTTATTGTATTTAATGGCTCAGACCCATAACAGTCCTTTGACCCAGAAATGAATTACCAGTTAGATTGGTAGTTGGAAGAGTCCTCCTCAAGAGTTAATGAGGAGATGGGGAAGGGTACCCATATACAAGAATTCCAGACCTGACCACGAGCTGGGGATTTGGACCCATGCAACCTTGTTGAGGAAGGAAAGAAAATAGGTAACTCATGGGAAGAGGTAGAGGGGGAGAAGAGAGCAGAGTCGAAAGACCAATATAGAGAAGAGAAAAGAGCGCTTGCATCTCTATGGTTCAAGAAAGAAATGAGAAATAAGCTCATTATGGGTGCAAGAAGTTGTTGGCAACGTTTTCAGTCCAATAGGATAAATGGGGATGACAAGTGACTATGGAAGTACTCGTGTAGGCCTCCTTACTTGGTACAGAGAAAACTGGTTGCAAAGATCTTATGGGAGGAGGAGAGTAACCTCTGTCCCTAACTGTCGCTAAGAAGGAAGAAAGAGTCTCTCTGAGAGCATCATGGTCTAGCTTGGGGGTGGCCAGTCATAAATATGTTCAGGAGTGTCTGTGCCTATGGTTGGGTGGAAATAAGAACCCCTTTCAGCAGTTGCTTCACAAATTCTAGTTTTCTGATAAGTATTTTCATACTCTGTGTATTGAAATTGAAATGATGATTAGAGATATTTATGTCTATGAATGAGTTCTGTATTGAATGATTAAGGTAGAAATATGTATTGCCTCTCTATGAACCCATGCTTTTGAATGGTCGTCTACTTGCCTCATCTTAGCAGTTAGATAACCGTGGGACGTAAGTCTGCAAGAGGGCAGGGTAGGATTTACTAGAATGTTTAAGTCCTGCTGACCTCTCAAATCTACCTTCGTGGGAATACTAAGTTTAAATACCATGGAAGGAGGGTGCCTCCTTCAGACCTTTCACCCATGTGTTCGAGGGCTCAAGCTCGTGTCCTTAACCAAATTCACCTCTAAGAGATTAGCACGTAGCCCAGAAGATTTTTTGAAGGACCCTTGTGCCTAAGGCTTGGGAACCATGGGCAAGGCCCGAAAGGAGCTATGCCTTTCTGGCTTTGGAAATCTGGGAGTTTGGATCTCTAGAATGTTACAGCCTTACTGTTTGTAAATTGGTTAGAGGAAAATAGTTTTTATGGTTACCCACAAGGTTGATAGGCGCATGGTAGTTTCCCTAATCGTGGTGGATAGACCCGCCCCATCGTTAAACCATGATCCATTTATCAACCGTGAAGTAATGTGAGCCATAGATCTGAGGGTATTTTGGAGTCCGCTTGACCGTTGGATCTACGGCGAGGTAAGTCCGGCGAAGTCCGACTTCGAGAGAACAAAGATGTGATAGCACCAAACTCCCCGAACATCGTAGTTACGAAGTGATGAGGGCAGTGGATCTGGGGAGTTCATTAAGAGCCTCTCTTAACCATATGATCGTCCAATGGAGGGACCCCCATAAGGTACTTCAACGAAGTCCTACTTTGGGATAGAAGAGTGACCATAATGTCGAAACCCCTGAAGAATGGAGCTACGAAGTGACGAGGACCGTAGATCTAAGGACCCTTCGAAATCTCCCCTAGCTGTTAGATCTAGACCATAGTCAGCGTGACATTGATCACTCCAAGAGTAAGGAGGAAGTCACACCACGGATCCCCTGAATGTCGAAGTTACGAAGTAATGAAGGTCATAGATCAAGGGGTTACATGGACACACCGTGACCGTAAGATCGAAGGGCTTGGAAGGCTACCAGTTCGGGGTGACGTGGGATGTTGATGTCACCTAGGGGTGATGTGGACCCACATTTGAGGTGCCACATGTCACTTGGGTTCGTACATTTCACATACCCTATGTGCCCATTAAAACGTGACACACGTCACCCACTGTCGGGGCCATGTGTCATCTCTGTCTTACCACATGTCACCCCTAGAACTTACCTGATTGGTCCATTTGGCAGGAGGAGTATTTGGGACCCACCCATACTTGCCTCCATGGCTAGTGCATCACCAAGTGCGAGGGTGGACCCTTCGAGAGTCTGGGACTTTAGGACTCCGGAGGTTTGGGGTGCAACATCGAGGATAAGCTGAAAGGCCCAAAGACGGGAGCTGCGTGGAAATATTTCGGGCTCCTTCGAGAGTTTAGGAATTCGAGACTCCGGAGGACATGCATGAAAAAAGGAAAAGGGACATTCAGCGCCGAACGTCGAATTCCCCTCTAGCCTATGTGTTAGATGAGGATCAAGTCCCACCGTTGGATTGGACGGTGGATGGACCTTCCCTGCAGGAGGTAGGAACCTAGAGATGGTACAAATAGGATGGAACCACATGGGCACTATGTGGCCCTCAGCTAATAATGCCTGAATAACTTGAGGAGGCCATAACTTGCAAACCAGAGGTCGGATTGGAGGCTAGTAGCAGTCGTTAGAAAGCTACGAGCAAGTAGAAGAGGATGACGACCTCAGACAGGGGATTCAAGACGATTAGAGTAAGAAGGAATTTGATATCCCATCCCTAGAAAGGGTACTTATGGGTCGAGTGTGTTACACACTATCTGTTGTTTCATTACATTTAGAGAAAGTATTTATGAGTTTGGTTTTGGAGGAGGATAGGCAGCTTCACTAGTATGTAGAGTAAGTTTTGTAACACTTACTTATTCTATAGTATTTGTTGTTTTCCTCTAATTCCATCTAGCTCGTTGTAGACTAGAATAGGTTATGGTAGTTTATATTCCACACCTAGAAAAGTGATTTTGTTGACCATGATTCGAATTGGATCCTCACCAAAATTTATTTGTAAACTTTGTAATAAGTATTTAATTTACTATTTGGTAAAGTTGAGTAGATTTTCAAAACTTTAGTTGGAAGTTGAAACAAACCATTGTGATGGTTGGCCTTCTAAGGAAGACCATTAAAAATGAAGGATGTAGAGAAGAAGGACATTGAAATTATCCAAGTGGATATCGGTGGCCACCCACCTATTCCACTAGCTCAAAGCCCGATTTCCATTTTGGCATTTTTTTTTATAGCTTTTTAGGTCCTAAACTTTTGGGGGCATTTTGAGGCCCCAAACATCGTTTTCCCGCCACATTCATATTGTAGATGAATTCAAAGTGTGATGGAAAAATGTGTATTCCTTAGATGGACCTTTCCAACAGGATATCGTGTGCCTAAAATGAAGATCGTATACAAAAGTTACGGCCTTGGGAAGTTGATGTACCAACTTACCCCATCAGGGCCCACATGAATTTTGGCGCTTCATCTCCTAGGGTTAGGTTTTTGGATGTTCAGGGTTTTATGATTTATGATTTATGTTAAAAATGCCTTTGAAGCCTCATTGTAACCATCTTCTTGTGAATGAGCATAACTGATACATCTCTTCTCAGCGATAAGCTACCACCATTCTAGCTAGCTTGTATGATTTTGTATTTTATAGTCTTTTGTATTTCAGACAGTTATTAATAGAATTTGAGGTTTAATATATTATTGTGTTCCTTTCCATATCTCTCTTTAAATTCCTTGTTGTATCTATGTTATATATCTGCCTTCATATATTTTTTCCAAAAATGATTTGGATCAATGGTATCAAAGCGGTCTCTTCCTTGTCATTATCAGTGCATGTCCCCGACGAGGCTAGGGTATAGAGAGTTGGGTCTCGATCTTGTATCTGTTGAGACGATAGAACAAGAGATCCTTTCAAACTGTTGCTCGAAGAATCCCTCACGTGAAAAAGAAACGAGATGATAGATAATTTTTCCCAGATACTTCAACGACTGTCGACAATGACAGAGGAACCTTCAACCAACAATCAATTCGGAGGTGCGATGCCTTTCAAGGTAGAATTTAACTTTGACATTCCTTTTTTTGAAGGTGAGATAGATGATGACTCTTTAGAAAAATGGTTAAATATGCTATAGGGTTATTTCTCTGTCCACAATTTTTCCAACAGTGAAAAGATCACCTTCGCACTCCTTAAGGACCTTCCCCATGTCAAATATTGGTGGGAGACTTACTGTCAGAAATATGTCGATGATGATTCTAGAATTTTTGGTCCATACACCACTTGGGAAACTTTTGTTGATTCCCTCAAGGAACATTATTACCCTTTTGGTAGTTATGATGACCAATACACAAGATGGATCATACTGCACCAAGAGAGGGGCCAAACGGTGTCAGAGTTCACAAATAATTTCCATACCTTTCATACCAAGATGGGTATCAAAGACTCTAAGTGACATATGGTCCTGAAATGCCATGGGGCTTTGCACTGATACATCCAAAACAAAATGGAGTTTTTGGACATCTCGTCATTGAGAGTCACTTATCGATATGTTGTCAAAATCAAGCAAAAGTTCAAGCAACAAAAAAGTGGGAGTTTGAATATGCAAATATTCAACAACCAAAGTATGGTAAGTTGGTCCCTAACACCTAGACCAAAGGATAGACCAAAGATGGTTGTTGGATTACTGAGAGGGTGCGTGAATTAGTAATAGATCAATTTAATCCTTTTTAGCCACAATATGAAAGCATAATTTATCTTTGTGATCAATATAGCATTATCATCAATAACTGTTGAGTAAATAAACCATGAGCAAATGAAAAATTATACACATACACAGTACACCAATATTTTTATGTGGAAACCCAATGTGGGAGAAAACCATGAAATTCTTTTTCTTATATGTCTGTAAGAATCACATTCATTGGAAGAAACAATTTCCTTTGTTCTCCAGCTGCAACTGGAAGGAGGCTCTGACCCCCTGTATTTCCAGGCTACAACTTGAGGGAAGATACAACTCCCCAATTCTCTAGCTACAACCAGAAGGAGGCTACAACCCCCTGTGTTCTCTAGCTACAATCGGAAGGTGTCTACAACCACCTATCCTTGCCCCATCCAAGCACCCCGAAATATAAGTGTCAAATGAAGAAACCACAATGCACATTGTCACTGTGAGATATACCACTGTAAACCTGTACCAACATGTACTACTGACCTGTAATCAACCTGTACCTAAACTGAGCCTATACCAACCAAAAAACAAAGATACATGACCTTTCTTTTTTGCAACATGCATATGTACACACCCTATCTATAATGAGGCTCGCGTATGCACGTGACCTATCTGTTATGCAAACTGTGTATGCCTTCTAAAAAATACGATTTTCTCTCTTCTGAAAACTTCTGATCCTCTGCAAGCTCTTTCACATCAACCTGCAACCTGTCACTGTGTCCAGACTATAATCTTACCCTGTGCATACATCCTCATACATATCCTTTACCCAAAATATCTATATCTCTCTCTAGTCATGTGCCATATAAGTGTGTGTAATCATGAACAAGTATAATAACCCTCACATGAATTAGATATTAAACCCTTTCTTCTATTCATCCTCTCAACACACCAACCACTTCTCAAATACAAGCTCTCAACCATGTATCACAAGAACCCTTGACCATATGTCAAGAAATACACAATGTACCTCAACACTAACAAGATATATCAATGATAAATATTGATTATACCAGCACTATATTTCTGTAGATTTGATTTATACAGAAGATCCCATGCAACCAATAATCTCTCTAGGGAAAATCCTCAAACCCCCATAAACATTTGTCATGTATACAACAAAATCCAATTACTCATAGAAATAAGACATACCTTTTGAACCAGTGGATAGATCTAATGTACCTGATCACTGTAGACCTTCCTGGGAGCTTGCTCTCAGAATCTAGAGACTTGGCATATTCATCTTCTCAAGTTTCTATGGCTTTACCCTCATGTATGCACCATATTATACTTCCATCCCACATATGTACGCACCCTATTATACTGTTATCCCACATATGTACGCACCCTATTGTACTGTTAGCCCACGTACGCCTCAGAACATAGGGTTTTTTTCAATATTTTCTGTAATTCTGAAACTTTCACTGTCAACCCTTTGTGCTACCTCAGACTTGCGCAACTTTAGATATATCAATGAGTACCTGCAATAAACTTTACACAATAATAGATATTAAATGTTCTCAAAATGGTGCTAATAGGAGAGCCTTGCTCTCTTATTTATACTTCCATGTAGCTTCCTCAAGGGGTTACCTTCTAACCAACTTAACCCAATTTCCTTCTGTTAGGGTGAACCCACTTCTAACCACTTGTCCACTTCTAACGCAATTTGTTACAAATAGTAGATTCTCCAGTTCTAGTTGCAACTAGTTTATTTTTAATTATTTTCTTATTGCAACAACTTAACCAATGATTAATTCCTAGTTTTACTCACTTGAATAGTCAACTTCTTCTAGGAGCTTCTAGAATAACTTTGACTTCTTTGACCTTCTAGATAACTTATGAGGGTTCTCCAACTTTAGAAGGCCATAAATCTCTCACCATGAGGAGTTATGTGGAATTCCACATATCAACGGAAATGGCATGACATGTACTATTCGTCTAGAATAGTCTTACAGGAAAATATATTAAACTTCATACCATTATACATCAATCAAAATGAAGTCCCTTAACCATACTATTGTAGCTACTGAAGTTTTCTACCAAAATTGCTTCAAGGGTTGACATAAATGAAAACTAGTCCAATTAATCAAATGCAATACCCCTAGGTTGAACCCCAACTGTAAATGTAAATACAAATGCACTTAGGTTGGTGATTCGGGATGCAGAAAGGACAATATATCTGCAATGTAAACGTAAATGTATTCACATGAAAATATTAATGAAAAAAAACACCTTACTGCAGGAGACCAACCATGTAAAAGAATACGGGGGACTGAATTCCACTAGTTAGGGAAAGGGGGCTAAGCTAGAGAGTTTAATCCAAAATGGAATATTATATTAATATTCCTTAAAATATAAAGTATGGATAATTATTTTATCCTAAGTTATAAGGATGGGCCAAAGTAGCTCTCAACATGAAAGGTGTCAAGTTGGACACATGCATACAAAGAGTTTGGACTTAGTGCATTTTCCATCATTCCATCATTCCTCCATCTTTGCACTCATGGATTTCAGCTGTCCTCTGTATTTTTCTGTTACTATTATTATACATGTACTGTACCCGAACTAGTACCATACCTGTACTTGTACTCGTGCCTGGTTAGCTTAGGAGATGGATTGAAGAAACGAGTTTTAAGGCCCGTGGGATATTGAAGAGGTAGGTTGTCAGGACCATGGGGAATTCCCTCTAGGTGAGAGGATTGTTGGGAATTGATCTCCCAAAGGTGCTAGACTGCAGCTACAGGGCTTTGAGACTTCTTGTTTGGCTTGTTGTTGAAGCCCCGGAAGGGAAATGGGGCAGCCGAGGGACTTTTGAATAGAGAAGGGAAAAATTTCCTAGGATGGGATAGGCATGTGGGGAATGAGGGACTGTAGGTTTTTAGTTCGAATTGGCACTCAGGATGGATTTTTTCCTATTGTCTAAGATACATCATCCTGGTTATGAATTCCTTTACCCGGGTGGAGTTTAGTCCTAGTTCAGGGGTGACCCACTGTTGAGAGTTTTGAGAAATGTGGTCTAAGGCTAGGAGGAACGTGGAAGGTCTGCATGTAGTTGGTGGTCTTTTATCAAAGATAAGTGTCAATTGTGTGTTAAATTACATGTTGCATTATTATTTATGCATTTATTTTTATGGGTTTTTTCTCTATATGCTGCATGTGTATTTCTATTATTATTTTGTATGAATCTATGTATTTGTAGAATATTTGTATGGTTTAATTTTGTATACAGTTCAAGCATTTATCATAGCATAGCCAAACATAAGTTTGGGGATGCTACAATATGGTATCAGAGCTCCATTTTTCAACACTGAGCCTGGATGGGTTGAGAAAGTTGAAATTGAAGCATAATTTCACAGAGAAACGATTTCGAAGTGGCCAAATTTCAAGTTACAAGTTGCCAGGAGGGAGCTGTGAACACACTTTGACTGTGTTCGAAAGCTCAGGAGGTGTGGCGGTTCAAGAAAGAAAACAGATTCCAAGGAGTCAACCCTACAGTAGAGAGATCAAAGGTCGAGCCTTTGAAATATTTATAATCCATAATAGGCGTTGATTTGGGGCTGAAAAATTAGATTTGGGCCATTGGATCAAACCCAGACAAGAGGAGAAGTGCGCAGCGAAGGAGATCAGATCCTAGTGGTTGTATATGAGCATGGGAGAATGAGGGTCATCGATCAAGATTCTTAGGACGTAAGTCTTGGCCAAAGTGGAGAGGATCTCAGTTGTAGATCTCATCATGGAATCTGAGTTGTAGATATCATGGTTCGACGATTCAACACTATGAGATATTTTCGTCCTTGTGTTGCTAGGAGGAGAAATACCTGAAGCCTAGAGTCCCAAAACATATCTCAGTCGTAGAAATCAGAGTGAAGAGGGGGTTGTTGATTGGTAGCCCTTCGACATTTGGCTATCCAATAGATTTCAGAGGTAGATATTGGCAAGTGACCGAAGCCTCGAAGCTCCGAAGTACCAGAGTTAATCCCCACCATTGATCAACTGGAAAGTTTCATCCGTTGATCTTTTTCCTTCACAATTTCCACGATTCGACTATTTGGGGGTGTGGTGATGATTAGGAGAAAAGAACCCTAATTCCTGGAGTAACTCCTGACCATTGGTTGTCGGGTACACATCTCAGCAGATTATCAAGTATTTTTCCCTCTGGAGGATTATGGGCCAAAGTTGTTTTGGTGCGGAAAGTCCCGAAGTCCTGAAGCTCGAAGTCAATTTTGGCCATTCATTGATGGGGACATGTGGACCGTGGATATCCTCCCTTCACCAATTCAATTTTTGACAGTTTAGGATGATGGGGGTAATTAGCAGCAAGAATCCCCAAAGCTCGAAGCTTGAAGCTAATCTCATCTGCAGGCTACAGGAGGAGCGATGTCACATACCCACTACCTAAATCGGATTTTTCAGGTCTTCTACCGAATCAGAAGCCCTAAACAACCATGGAGGAATAGTGTAAGCTGGCTCTTTCTCTCTCCCCACTCCCATGTGGTCGCGGGTCATGATCACAGTCTGAATAAACTCAGTACCTCTTTCATGTTTCGCGCCTCGACGCTACAAGGATGTTGAGTCGTTTGACTTGGCAACTGCCGAATCTCGACAGGGCTAGCGATTGGCCAATGGGGGGAATCCCTACAGGGTTAGCAAGTGGTTAATAGGAACAAATCTCAACAGGGCCAGAGAACAATCAATGAGAAACGGTCCCGTTGCGCGGTTAAGTGGAATACAGGTGGCAGAGAGGGAAATGCGACACGGCGGTCGACATGACAGGAGGGGCCCCACTTCACATGCCACACTATTCTACAACCTCCGTCGTAGATCTGGATGGGTGGACTCTGGCCGTCCAGATCTGCTCACCGCTTATCCTAATGCATATTCACGTCCTGGCTTAAGTTGACATCTCATCTCCACATCTAACGGTCATTGCAGACCCTACGGTCCTCCGAAATAATCTCGTCCATTCATCAAGGTTTATCATCACGAGAATCCGAACTCTTGATCACGGGACTCCTGAATCCTCGATCCCCGATTTCCCGATGCGGTTAATCTCTCGTCACGTGGCCTCCGCCAATCAGACGGCTCAGACCTACTTCGGGTTTTCCACCATGGGAAATCCCAAACTCTTGTCAACAGGAATCCTGATTCTGTGATCCCCAAATGAGCCAATTCACCGATATGGTCCTTTACGTGTTAGCCCTTCTGGCTAAACTCCTGGCTCACGTGATAACTATCTAACAAGGCCACAGCCTTATCTCCTGTCGGTTTTTTGGACTTTCCAATGCCAGAATGTACTCGTCCTCAGGATTCACGATCCGTCGAATCCCGATATGCCGATATAATGACAGCTAGCCCTATAATGGACACTTTTCACTTTGTCAGGATTCCGGACTTTGAAATTTTGAAGTGTATGGACTTCTTGTCCATGGGATTCCTGATTTCCTGATGGATGACTTTCCTTTCAACACTTTTCCCGAATGCTCTGATTGCCACCACGCATCCTCCCATGATGGATGGCTCCTATTGATTCCGGGATTTTCACTAGGAAAATTCCCGACCTCATGTCATCATGACTCCCGATTTCACAAATGCCGATATCCCGATGGCCACGCCTCTCGTCGGGATTTTCAACCTCCTACTCACGAGGTCTTAACCCTCATGCATCTCTTAATAGATCCCACGGCTGTCGGGTTTTTCTGGCTAAGATCTAACAGCTCAGGTCTGTCCCACCTTGTGCACTCTTCCACTACTTCATGGATGTGGAAAAATCAACGGTCCAGGTGTTCTCATGGACCGTGGGGGTCTACAGTCCCGATTTCCTCACTATTCACGAAGATAGAGGAAAAGGGGCAAGGTATGTAATGCCCTCGTTTCTTTTGTCAATCAAACGGTCGTGAATGACCATGGGTCTTCCGACGGAATATTGTCCGTCGATCAATACTTATCCCTACGCTGCTACTTTGGGATTTTAAGAGGGTCATTCCTCCTCGTACAGGGTTGTTAAGACTTGCATAGCCAAGTCCTTTTTCCATGTTCTTGGTAACCCTTTTTCCAAGGAGGGAATCTCTGTGAAGAGATCTTTTTCGGGGCATCCCTGGAGACAGATAAGGGTAACCAAATTCTCGAGAATGGGTTGGAAGCCCAACTTGGTTCAACTTATGCATAATTAAATTCATTTATCAACATAAGCCATGCACAGTTTTTCTGTTATAAGCATATACAACTACTAGTACTGATCAAAATACTACTCAGATATTCTTAAAATGAAAACATTCATAGTTCCGCAGCTTATGAGCATAATTATCAAAATACATATATTTCAAGGTGCCAGAGGCAAAACACTTATCAGAAATAACACCAGGGTTAAGCAACTGCTGAGAGGGGTGCTCATTTCCACCTAACCATAGGCTTAGCGACTCCCTGCGGATTTACCACTAGCCACCCCCGAGCTGAGACCACGATGTTGTGAGACTATGTCTTTGTTTTCCAGTGACCAGGAGCGAAGGTTGCAATCCTTCCTCTCTACTATCACTCACTCTACATAATTCCAGAGTTCTCCCCTCATGTTTGCCCCTTGATCGCTTCTACCCCACACCTTATCCTCTTGCGAGGTTACGTGTGGCGTGATTACCCTCGCACTGTCCAGTCACGATGGATCTACGGATGGGTGGTTCACCTCCCCATCCCTCATTAATTCCTGAGGAGCCATCTACCTACCAGTCTGCGAGGCATTTAATTCGGGGCCAGCGAGCTGCTATTGGTTCTCCGGGCTAGTGGAGTCCAAATACGGTATTAATTCTCGGTGGAATTTAACGCCACCTTTCTAGGTGCTTTCCATTGCCATCGTGGTCTCTTTTTATGCACATACCCTCTCAACAGTCCTACAATATAAATTCATATTGTTATTCACATTCATTGACCTTTTCCTCAGGGTCCATCTACATCACATATTCACATTTATGAGTTTTCCATAGTTCTTGTCCAGTCCAATTATTTTTACAAACTGGGGGAAACAGGGTGTTACAATTCCCTCCCCCTTAAAAAGGAACATTGTCCTCGATGTTCTTATCTACTAATCATGAATTGCATGTACAGAAGTAAACAAAATCGGATATGTCTGTCTCATGGCATCCTCCATTTCCCAGGTAGCCTCATCTGGGCCAAAATGTTTCACTGCACCTTGACTTGTGCAATGGTTCTGTTCCGGAGCGAGGTTTCCTTTCTTTCTAGTATGCATTGGGGTTCTGGTAGAAATTCTCCCTCCGGTTCCATGGTTGTGACAAATTAGATGAATTTGTGACTCACCTTAATAAACAATCCGATCACATCAAGTTCACGATGGAGGTTGAAAATAATAATAGACTTCCCTTTCTAGATGTCAGAGTCACAAAAAGACCTGATGGATCCTTGTCCCATCAAGTTTATAGGAAGAAAACCCACACTGAACAATACCTTCATGCCGATTCCCATCATCACCCCTCCCAAAAACTAGGTGTTCTAAACACCTTGGCCACTAGAGCCTTTAGAATTTCTGATGATGAACACCTAGAGGAAGAGAAAAAACACCTCCTTAATGTTTTTAAAAATAATGTCTATAAAAAACATCAGGTAATGAAAGCTTTTCAAAATGCCACCAAAACACCTAGGAATAAAGAACAAACAAATAATGATGTGTCTAAAGTTTATTTACCCTACATACAAGGTACAACAGACAAACTTGCGAGGGTTTTAAAGAAGAAAAACATTGGTGCAACCTTCAAACCCCTAAACACTATTAGGAATTCCCTTAGGTCAGTCAAAGACTCTGTTGACCCCATTGAACATAAAGGTGTCTATATGATCCCATGTTCATGTGGTAAAAAATACATAGGAGAAACAGGTCGTTCCTTTAGAATTAGGATTCAAGAACATGCTGCTGACATCAAACACAATCGCACTCATCCCTCAGCTCTCGCAGAACACTCAGATAAAACCAAACATCACATCTGTATTGAAGAAACCAAAATACTTGCCAGGATAGACCACTATCACAATAGGAAATTCAGAGAAGCAATCGAAATTGAAAAACAACCTAATAATCTAAATAGAGATGATGGATGGAAAATTAGTCAAAATTGGATCCCTACCCTAGACAATATGAATAATTCTAAATATTAGTTTATAAACATTGTCCAATCAGCTCCTTTAAAAAATAAAATTAAAAATTAATAAACAAACAAGTAATTAATTATTAAAACAAATATTTAATTAATTAAACAAACAATTATAATATTTAAAAATTTATAATTATTGATTTCATTTTAATAAGTCGGCTCCTTACAATAACTTTTCAATTATTTATATACGTGTTATATTCTTTTTTCCTTCATTTTTCACAAACGCTTTCCTGATGATGGACCACACTAGTTTGGTCTGAAACGTCGAAAAACATAAAACCTATGCGATGGATCCGAAAGAACTCTCTGAGCCTTCATATTTTTCTCCAGTGGGTTCTTGTTGTAGGTATAGGGTCACAGTCTGAACGAAGGAATCTGTTTCTTGTGCATTTCTGACTCTGTTCTTGACATCTGTCTCGTAGGTACTCACCGCTGCCAGGTGAATTGTTTTCATGCTTCTGCTAAAGGCATCAACCACCCTATTTTCTTTCCCTTTAATGTGTTTGATTTCAAAATCAAATTCTCTAATGAGGGCCATCCATCTAGCTTGTCTAGCATTGAGCTTTGGTTGGTCAAACAAATACCGTAATCCACAGTGATCTATCATAAGTACAAATTTTCTTCCCAAGAGGTAATGCCTCCATATTTTCAAGGCATGCACTATGGCAGCCAGTTCTAGATCATGAGTCACATAGTTGACCTCATGTTCGTTCAATTTTCGGGATTCATACCAGATCACCTTTCCTTCCTGCATAAGGACTCCTCCGAGCCCTTCCTTATAGGCATCTGTACACACAAGGAAGTCAGCTTCTGGGTCAGCAATTTTCAACATGGGTGCATGGGTTAGTAGATGGTTCAAGGTTTGAAATCCTTCTTCACATTGCTGTGTCCACAAAAATTTTGTCCCCTTCTTCTGGAGGGCAATGATTGGACAACCAATCTTCGAGAACCCTTTCTTGGTATAGGTCCAGAAGTTTTATTTCTGTCTGATGATGGAAAGTTCTGCTGGAGTACACTCTGGGTTGGAAAGTTCATTCTGGAGTTCTTCTTGTAGCTCTTAAATCCTGAGGATTTGATCCCCCTTTTATGAAATCTCGAACCACTCTTCTATCTTCAGTCTCCACGAGACTCTTCCCGATGTCCATATTGTTCATGACAATATGTTTCCTTTCGAATAGTGTCTTCTAAGGTCTTTGGCTTGTCGAATTCAATTTGGTTCCAGTATTCCTTGGGTAGCCCACTAATGAAGCGTTGCGCCTTCGCCTTCTCTGCTTTGATGTAGGGTACATATCTCAATAAGTCGAGAAATTTGTTGACATATTCCTCTATAGTGAGTTGCCCTAGTTTGAGTTCATAAAACTCTTTAGCCTTCTCGTCGAAATATCTTTCCGACAAATACTTCTTTCGGAAGTATTTTTCAAACCGTTTCCAAGACAGGTCCTCCTCGCGGACCCGTTTCATATTCTTAAGATCTTCCCACCAAATGGAAGCCTTTGCATTTAGATTGAAAGTGGCCACTCGGGCCTTCAAATTCTCTGAAAAGTCATGGACTCTGAAATACTTCTTCAATCCAAGTACCCAAGCCTCGGCTTCCTCTCCCTTCTTTATCTCATCGTCGAAGGAGGGAGGTTTGGAATTTCTGAACTCTTCAAATTTATGACCCTTGGAAGTCTTTTGTTTCTTCTGTTTTCTTCGAGAATAGGAACTGGTCCTTCTGCTGGAAGAGCCTTCTGAATCGCCAGCTTCCTTCTCAGTGGAATCATCTAGCACTGGTCCTTTACCTCTGGGGTGGACCTTTCTTGAAGTTCTTCTCTCAGTATGGCCATTGACACGACCATGTTTCTGCACTTCGGGTTTATGTTGCATTTGTCATTGTAGGTCGAATAAGCTCTGCAGTAACACTGCATTAATTTCAATTTGCTTTTCTTGTTCTTCCATCATCTTTTCATTGTCGGCCTTGCAACTTTGCAATTCAACCATGAGACTCCTCACAGTCTCAGCTAGATCTGGAGGGTTTCCTATTGCTCTTCTCTCGTCAGACTCTTCGTCTCAGTTGTGGGAGCCTTCTCCCACCTCTTGGTGAGTCACCATTTTCTGTGTCTGTAAATTCCCATCGCTGATCATCTGCTTAGGTGAAAAGACAAACGCTGATTGTTAGTTAAGAGTTAGATATATTTTCATAATCTGCGCATAATTTATAATTCTTTCACATGCATACACAGTCGGGTTCTCGTTTCCAAGTTTTCAATCCTGGACAAGAGAGTTACATTAGGGGGTTACCCTTCGTAGGAGTACTTCAAATGGAGCTTATGCATGACTCATTCATGAGCCCAATCAGGTCGAGTGTTGTAACCATGCTCTGATACCACTTTGTCACATACCCACTACCTAAATCGGATTTTTCTGGTCTTCTGTCGAATTAGAAGCCCTAAACATCCATGGAGGACCAGCGTAAGATGGCTCTTTCTCTCTCCCCACTCCCATGTGGTCGCGGGTCATGATCATAGTCTGACTAAACTCGGTACCTCTTTTATGTTTCACGCCTTAACGCTACAGGGATATCGAGTCGTTTGACTTGGCAACCGCCGAATCCCGACAGGGCTAGCGATTGGCCAATGGGGGGAATCCCTACAGGGTTAGCAAGTGGCTAATAGGAACAAATCTCAACAGGGCCAGAGAAAAACCAATGAGAAACATCCCCGTTGCACGGTTAAGTGGAATAAAGGTGGCAGAGAGGGAAACACGACACGGTGGTCGACATGACAGGAGGGGCCCCACTTCACACGCCCCACTATTTCGGAACCTCTGCCGTAGATTTGGACGGGTGGACTCTGGCCGTCCATATTTACTCGCCACTTATCCTAACGCATATTCACGTCCTGTCTTAAGTTGACGTCTCATATCCACATCTAATGGTCATTGCAGACCCTACGGTCCTCCAAAAGAATCTCATCCGTTCATCGGGGTTTATCATCACGAGAATCCAGACTCTCGATCATGGGACTCTCGAATCCTCGATCCCTGGTTTCCCGATGCGGTTAATCTCTCGACATGTGGCCTCCACCAATCAGACAGCTCAGACCTACTTCGGGGCTTCCACCATGGGAAATCCTGAACTCTTATCAACAGGAATCCCAATTCCGCGATCCCCGATGAGCCAATTCACCGATATGGTCCTTTACGTGTTAGCCCTTCTGGATAAACTCCTGGCCCACGTGACCACTATCTAACAAGGCCACAACCTTATCTCCTGTTGGGTTTTCGGACTTTCCAATGCCGGAATGTACTCGTCCTTAGGATTCGCGATCCGCCGAATCCCGATATGCCGATATAATGACAGCTGGCCCTACAATGGATGCTTTTCACTTTGTCGAGATTCAGGAATTCACAATTTCAAAGTGTATGGACTTCTTGTCCACGGGATTCCTGATTTCCCTATGGATGACTTTCCTTTCAACACTTTTCCCAAATTCTCCGATTGCCACCACGCGTCCTCCCATGATGGACGACTCCTATTGATTCCGGGATTTTCACTAGGAAAATTCCTGACCTCATGTCATCGTGACTCCCGATTTCACGAATGTCGATATCCCGATGGCCATGCCTCTCGTCGGGATTTTCAACCTCCTACTCACGAGGGCTTAACCCTCATGCATCTCTTAATAGATCCCACGGTTGTCGGGTTTTTCTGGCTAAGATCTAACAGCTCAAGTCTGTCCCACCTTGTGCACTCTTCCACTACTTCATGGATGTGGAAAAATCAACGGTCCAGGTGTTCTCATGGACCATGGGGGTCTACGATTCCGATTTCCTCGCTATTCATGAAGATAGAGGAAAAGGGGCAAGGTATGTAACGCCCTCATTTCTTTTTTCAATCAAACGGTCATGAATGACCATGGGTCTTCCGATGGAATCTTGTTCGTCAATTGATACTTCTCCCTATGCTGCTACTTTAGGATTTTAAGAGGTTCATTCCTCCTTGTACAGGGTTGTTAAGACTTGCACAGTCAAGTCCTTTTTCCAGGTTCTTGGTAACCCTTTTTCCAAGGAGGGAATCTCTGTGAAGAGATCTATTCCGAGGCATCCCTAGAGATAGATAAGGGTAAAAAACTTCCCAAGAACGGGCTGGAAGCCCGACTTGGTTCAACTTATGCATAATTAAATTCATTTATCAACATAAGCCATGTGTGGTTTTTCTATTATAAGCATATACAACTACTAGTATTGATCAAAATACTACTCAGATATTCTTAAAATGAAAACATTCACAGTTCCACAACTTATGAGCATAATTATCAAAATACATATATTTCAAGGTGCCAGAGGCAAAACACTTATCATAAATAACACCAAGGTTAAGCAACTGCTTAGAGGGGTGCTTGTTTCCACCGAACCGTAGGCTTAGTGACTCACAACAGATTTACCACTAGCCACCCCCGAGCTGAGACCACGATGCTGTGAGACTGCGTCTCTATTTGCTAGTGACCAGGAGCGAAGGTTGCAATCCTTCCTCTCTACTATCACTCACTCTGCATAATGCCAGAGTTCTCCCCTCGCGTCTACCCCTCGATCGCTTCTACCCCACGCCTTATCCTCTTGCGAAGTTGCGTGTGGTGCGATTACCC
Organism: Picea engelmannii; assembly: GCA_009831015.1. Lineage (NCBI taxonomy): Eukaryota > Viridiplantae > Streptophyta > Pinopsida > Pinales > Pinaceae > Picea > Picea engelmannii. Next base: position 19,057 of record ML809479.1, on the reverse strand, counting down.
TCACACTAGCCAGTCATGATGGCTCTATGGATGGGCAGTTCACCTCCCCATCCCTCATTAATTCCTGAGGAGCCATCTACCTACCAGTCTGTGAGGCATTTAATTCGGGGCCAGCGAGCTGCTTTTGGTTCTCCAAGCCAGTGGAGTCCAAATACGGTATTAATTCTCGGTGGAAGTTAATGCCACCTTTCCAGGTGCCTTCCACCGCCATCATGGTCTCTGTTTCTGCACATCCCCTCTCAGTAGTCCTACAATATAAATTCATATTGTTATTCACATCGATTGACCTTTTCCTCAAGGTCCATCTACATCACATATTCACATTTATGAGTTTGCCATAGTTCTTGGCTAGTCCAGTTATTTTTACAAACTGGGGGAAACAGGGTGTTACAAGCGAGAGTCATAGATCTCCACCCATCGCGAGTTTGACATTCAAAAATTTGGGAGGCAGTGTTCATTCGAGTCTCAAAACTCCTAAATCACGGAGTCACAAAGTTCTTCTCAACTGTATATCTTGGGAGGAATTGTGGACCATTGATTTCTGAACCCTTCAAGAGTTTGCCTCTTCGGTGTTCGGGGGAATTGGAAAGTGTTGTGGTTAAAACCTCTGAAGCCTGAAGTTCTGGAGCATTGGAAGAATGAAGCTCCAGATAACACCTCTCTGGGAGTTCTCTAGTTTGGGATATTTGGAGTGTGTTGTTTTAAGAACCTCTGAAGCCTAAAGTTCTGGAGTGTCGGAGTAACAAAGCTCTGGATAGTGCCTCTTTGGGAGTTCGTTAGTTCGATGTTCGAGAGATTTGGAGTGTGTTTTTGTAAGAACCTCTGAAGCTCGAAGTTCTGGAGCGTCTGAGTCCCGAAGCTTCGAATAGCGCCTTATGGCTAAGCACCTAGTCCTAGCCCATAGTCATATGAGGTTTCTTTTGAAGTAAAGGGGATAATGCCCGAAATTTGATTCAAAGGTAAAAAGGGGCTTAGAGCAAAGCGCCTGCAGTTTTTTGTTTTGTTAGACCTTCATAAAGAAATTAAAATGTCCTATGTACATTATGAGAGGATCCAACATGGGTCCAAGAGATAATTCGTCTCTGAAGAAGATCACCTATACAAGGATTTCCCTCACATAAAAGAAAATTTTCAAATAACCATAACTTTCTTCTCAAGACATAGAATTGACCATGGAAGCAGGTGTTGGAAATATCATGGAAAATAGAAGATAATTATTCACCTACGAAATTGATTTGGGCAGTCAATTTTTCAGGAAATCAGAACAAATCATTATGATGCATTATTGAACCATAATTGTTCATAATTTCATGAATTTGTTAAATCAATTAGACTAACAAGCTATGTAGGTTGTACATTTTCCAGAGTTAACAACAATTAGATCAGAACAGGATCAACACAGAGTTCATAATCATGGAAGATACACAGGGGGCTTATAGCCAGGAAGAGGAGATCAATTGGATGTATGTCAATATGGGTAATGAAGGTACAAACTCAAATGGACATGGATAAGGAAAGGAAGAAAGAATGAACTTGTTAGAGACCATTAAATGTTTGAAAAAAGATGTCCAAAGTTCTAAAGCTGATAATGAGAGGTGTATGAAAGCCAAGGAACAATAGGAGGACTGCAACATAAATTTAATGCAAAGCTTTGGCAAAATAGAAAAGAAGATGGATAAGGAGAATGACTCAAGTAAATTAGGAAGTCACATGTCTCATGATGAGATGAGAATAACAAGAAGTGTTGGAAGAAATTACCATCACTCCCCAAGGCATTCCACTAGGAGAGCACACAATAGTTTAAGTCGATCCCCTATTAGGAATAATAAGAGGAGGTATGGGTTGGATGAGCTACAAGGAGAAATGAACAAAATCAAGCCTCCTACATTTGATGGTGAGCACAAGAAGGATGAACATGTAGATGCATGGTTGCTAGGCATGAGAAAGTATTTTCAATTGCATAATTACTCTTCACACGTAGAAGGAAGAATTTACATCTATTAGCTCAAGGGAAAGGCATCCATGTGGTGGGACCAATTTGTGCAGGTGCAACACATTGTTGAGAAAAATGTTACTTGGGGGGAATTCAAGAGGTATTTTCAAAAGAAATACTTGACTAAGAGATACTATGATAAGAAAATGAAGGAATTCTTTGAACTCAAGCTTGAGAGTATGATTGTAGATGAATATGAAATAAGGTTTTTAGAACTGCTAAAGTATGTTTCTTTCATCAAGGAAGATTCGTTAAGATTCAAAGGTATTTGAGTGAGATGCCATAATTTATCAGTGACAAGATACAATATGATGATACCAAAACATTGGAGGAGACCATAAGGCGAGCTAAATGCATTTATGATCAACATAAAGGAAGGACAATTTTCCAAAAGGATTGGGAATACAAGAAGAAAAACAAGATGGAATAGAGGAAGAAGGGGACTAAGCCACCATTCTTCAGAAATTCTCCTTAGGGACAACCAACTTCTAGAGAACCCAAAATGATTTATATAGGGGGGAAAAGACCAAGGAAACCACCTATTCAATGTTGGGGTTGTGGGGGATATTATATGTATAGAGATTGTCCTCACAGAGGTGAAAAAGTGAGTACTATTCACAATGTACAACAAGCTAATATAGTGGAGGACACGGGCATAAATGTACCTAGGATCTATGCAACCTTGGACAACAAGAAAGATAAGTTCCAGTCACATATGATTGAATTGGAAGGTAAGATCAACAACCAAACCATTTCTATTTTAATTGATTCAGGAGCTAGTCATATTTATATAGATCCTAAGATGGTGGAAATATTTCATTTTCCAAGAAGCAAGCTTGGAAAATCTTGGTTGGTGTAGCTAGCTACCAGAGCTAAAAGAAAAAATAATGAAATGGTTAAGGCATGTCCAATGTACATGAATGGACTCAACACCAAGGCAGATTTGAACATCATACCTTTATGTTCCTATGACTATCTAATTGGTATGGATTGGTTGGAACAACACTATGCTATCATAGACTATTATAATAAGGAATTTAATTGCTTGGATGAGGAAGGGAACCTAAGGATAGTACATGGAATTCCCATGGTAGCAATCGTCCGAGAAATCTCAACATTGTAGCTGAAGAAAAGTTACAGAAAAAGGTGTCAAATATTTGCAGCACATATGGAAGAGACACCTAAAGATAAGGTGTCAAATATTGAAGATTATGTAGTCCTAAAAGAGTATGAATATGTATTTAAAGAAATACCAGGTTTACCCCTAAAAGAGATATTTATTTCTCCATCAATCTGATGCATGGAGAAGCCCCAATATCCAAGACCCCTTACAAGATGAGTACACAGGAATTGAAGAAATTGCAAATGCAACTGGAAGAGATTCTAAAGAAGGGGTATATACACCCAAGTGTGTCACCTTAGGGTGCCCTAGTATTATTTTTGAAGAAAAATTATGGAACATTGAGACTTTTCATTGACTTTAGGTAGTTCAACAAGGTAACTATGAAGAATAAGTATCATTTTCCACAGATCGATGACCTCTTTGATCAGTTGAAAGATGAAAAAATATTCTCCAAGATTGATCTTAGGTCATGTTATCATCGGGTAAGAATTAAAGAAGAATACATTAGCAAGACTTCTTTCAGAACAAGGTATGGGCATTATGAGTTCACAATGGTGCCATTTGGATTATCAAATGCACCAACTGTCTTCATGTGTTTAAAAAATGGTATTTTTAGAGAATACCTAGATAAGTTTGTCTTGTATTTTTATATGACATTCTTATATATTCTAAGTCGGAGGAAGAGCATGAAAAACACTTGAAAATGGTATTACAGGTATTAAGGGAGCATCAATTCTATGCCAAATTGAGCAAGTGCTCATTTTATCAGAAGCAAATTCATTATTTGGGACATCATTTCAAAGGAAGGGATAACAGTGGATCCTGAAAATATTGAGGCCATTAGAGGATGGTCATAAAAAAATAATGCGACAGAGGTCAGATCATTTATGGGCCTTGTAGTCTACTATAGGAGATTTATTGAGGGATTCTCAAAGATTGCACACCTGATCACTTCCTTACAAAAGAAGGGGGTGAAATTTCAGTGGACATTAGATTGTGAAAAGAGTTTCTAACACTTGAAGCATTTATTAACAAGTGCTCCAATACTAAGGATTGTTTATCCAAATGAAGACTTCATTGTATGCACTGATGCATGAAAATAAGGGCTTGGTGGAGTCCTCAGTCAAAATGGGTATGTGGTATGCTATGAATCAAGGAATTTGAAGGATCATGAAAGGCACTATGCTACTCATGATTTGGAGTTGGAAACCACAATGCATGACTTGAATATGTGGAGGCACTACCTCATGGGGAAAATGTACGAATTGAGGACAGACCATAATGGTATGAAATATTTATTTGGACAACCAACTCTAAATGCCAGGCAAAGAGGGTGGTTATAATTTCTCAGTGAATATGACTTTGATATAAATCATATCAAAGGGAAGGATAACAAGGTGGTTGATGCACTTAGTAGAAGGGTACATGAGTTGCATGCTACAACCATTAGCATGTACCGATCATATTTGAAATATAGAATCTTAGAGGCTACAAAATCAGATTTGAAATACATGGAAATAATAACAAAATTACATCAAGGTATTTTGTAGCAGAAAATTGAGGACTATAAGCTAGAAAATGATGAAATTCTCATGTACAAGGGAAAAATTTATGTACCAAATTCCCAAGAATTGAAAAATATGATATCAAGAGAAATAAATAATGTACCTTATGTTGGGCAACCAGGTTATCATAAAACTATTGCAGATGTCAAGAGACAATATTATTGGCTAGGAATGAAGAAATAAGTTATTGATTTTATCACCAAATGTTTAAAGTGTCAAAAGGTGAATGATGAGCATAGACACCCAACTGGTTTGCTACAACCATTACCAATTTTTGAGTGGAAATGGGAAGTTGTAACAATGGATTTCATCACAAAAATACCTAGAACAAAAAGATAACATGATTCTATCATGATAGTGGTGGATAAGATTACTAAACCTGCCCATATTATTCTAGTAAAGCTCACTCACAAGGCAACCAACATTGTTGATATTTATATGAGGGAAATTGCTCGACTACATGGTATACCGAAGACAATTGTGTCTGGCATAGATCCAAAATTTACATCAAATTTTTGGAAATGATTATTTAAGGGATTTGGAACAAATTTGAATTTTAGCACAACTTATCAACCAGAATCAGATGTAAAAACAAAGAGGGTGAATCAAGTGATTGAGGATATGTTGAAGATGTATGTGACGGATAAACCATCAGAATGGGAAGACTACCTAAACTTAGTAGAGTTTGCTTATAAAAATGGGTACCAAACATCTCTAAATATGAGCCCATTTGAGGCACTTTATGGCGGAAGGTGCAACACACCGGTAAGTTGGGACAACCCAACAAATAGAGAAGTGGTTGGGTTAGAATTACTCAGGGAAATGGAAGAGAAAATGTTGAAAACAAAACATAATTTAAAGGTTGCTCAAGACAGACAAAAAAACTATGATGATAAGGGAAGAACTCACATGGAATTTAAAGTGGGTGACCATGTATTCTTGAAAGTAAAGGCCAACATAAGTTCCCTGAACTTGGGAAATTGTTCAAAGTTGGAAACTCGTTATTGTGGGCCATTTGAAATCCTAGAGAGGATTGGGCCTGTAGCATACATTCTTTCCTTGCTTGCCTCAATGTCTATTCATAATGTATTCCATGTATCATTTCTCAAAAAGTATATACCTAATGCTAATCATGTGATTGATTGGAATGCGATTCAGGTGGATCAAGAAGGCGCCTTTCAAGTGCATCTGGTGTGCATACTGGACTAGAAGATCAAACAACTCCATAATTGAGCCATAGAGATAGTAAAGGTCCAATGGACCTGGTACGGTCCTGAAGATGTAACTTGGGAGCCCGAGGATGCTATGCAGGTCGAATACCCACATATTTTTGAGGATTTTTGAAATTTTGGTTGTATATGTGTATATATTGCACTGTAGATAGTGCATAAATAAGGGGCAGGGGAATGTAATACCCCTAGGCCAAACCCGAACTATAAATGTAAATACAAATGTACTTAGGCTGGTGATTCGTGATACAAAAAGGATAGTATATATGTAATGTAAACCTAAATGTATTCACATGCAAATATTAATGAAAACAAAACACATCACTGCGACATACCAACCATGTAAAAGAGTATGCAGGACTAAAATCCACTAGTTAGGGAAAGGAGGCTAAAATTTAAGGATAAGGGGCTAAGCTAGAGAGCTTAAGCTAAAAAAGAATATTATATTAATATTCCTTAACATATAAAGTATGGATAATTATTTTATCCTAAGTTACAAGGATGGTGACAAGTGGGCCAAAGTACCTCTCAACATGAAAACTGTCAAGTTGGGCACATGCATACAAAGAGTTTGGAATTAGTCCATTTTCCATCATTCTGTCATTCCTCCATCTTTTCACTCACAGATTTGAGTTGTCCTCTGTATTTCTCTATTACTATCATTCTACCTGTACTGTACCCGAACCAATACCATACATGTACTTGGTTAGCTTAGGAGCTGGACTGAAGAAATGGGTTGTTAGGCCAGTGGGATATTGAATAGGTGGGTTGTTAGGCCCGTGGGAAATTCCCTCCAGGTGAGTGGATTGATGGGAATTGATCTCCCGGAGGTGATAAACTGCAGCTACAGGGCTCAGAGACTTCCTGTACGACCTGTTGCTGAAGCCCCAGAAGGGAAATGGGGAAACCAAGGGACTGTTGAGCAGATAAGGGGCACATTTCCTAGGGTGGGACATGCATGTGGGGAATGAGGGACTGTAGTCTGTTAGTTTGAATTGACACCTAGGATGGGTTTTTTCCTATTTTCCAAGATACATCATCTTGGTTAGGATTTCCTTTACCCGGGTGGAGTTTAGTCCCAACTCGGGGGTGACCCATTGCTGATAGTTTTGAGTAGTGTGGTCTAAGGTTGGGAGGAACGTGGAAGTTATGCATGTAGTTGGTGGTATTTTTATCAAATATAAGTGTCAATTGTGTTTTAAATTAAATGATGCATTATTGTTTATGCATTTATTTTTATGGGTTTTTCCTGTGTATGCTCCATGTGTATTCCTATTATTTTTCTGTGTGAATCTGTGTATTTGTAGAATATTTTCATGCTTTAATTTTATATATAATTCAAAAATTTATCATGGCATAGCCCAACATAAGGTTGGGGATGCTACATAAACAATCTCCCCCTTTGGCATTGATGGAAACACTGCGATGCAATTGTGAAGTCATTTTGCTTATGCTCCCCTGCGACCATCACTCCCCTTGGAACCATGCTTATGTGTTTTCTTTCCAAGCATCTAAGTCTCTGACCTGCATCTGATGAATCTCTCCCTGTTTGAAATCAATGGTAGAGGTAACTTCCTATCTGGGGTTACTCGCCCTAAATAAATTGTCCTTGGGGCTGCTCCCCTTGATTGAAATATTTCTAAATGTATTCCCTCAACCTAAACTATCCTCTGTATGGTTCTTCCTCGTGTAAATCTAACACATATAAGATAAAAATTAAAAATAATTTATTTGGGAGTAGAAATTACTCTGAGTTTATGGCGAAGATACTAAAAGGATTCCCTTGGAAGAGGTTTTCTGAAGACATTTGCAACCTGTTCCTTTGTCCCCACATATTCAACTCTAATTTTCTTCTCTACAACTTGTTTCCATAGAAAGTGATACTTGATTGGAATGTGCTTTGTCTTGGAGTGCAT
>ML809478.1:111419-124652 GCA_009831015.1 Picea engelmannii | reverse complement strand
ATATAGTACATTGTTGGCAGCCCCGAAAAACGCAATACCTCAATCATGAGTGGACGAACCAGGGATTGAATCCATGGAAGCTTACTTGATATTTTAATTATTTTTATGCCCCATTCATATGAATTATAATGATTATTCTTGATGGTTTATGTTGAATGATGTTAGGTACTGATTCCAAGAGGGAGATGCACTCTTGCAATGCGACCTACAACCAAAGAAAAATAGAACAATAAAACAATGTCAATGATTGTAGAAATGGGAAGCAATGGGGTGAACCAAGCACGAACTACTAAAGAAGGAATATGAACCCTACGACGAATGATACCCTCAATTCCCAAGCCAATAATTATGACAGACAAGGTACACCATGGCCAAAATCCATTATGGCCCACTAGCACTAGAAAACAAATTTGAATTGTAACTACTGACTATCCCCCTCGTCATTACAAAGGTGACAAATACAAATGTTTGGAAATGAAAATTCACCAGGGTAGGCATAAGGCCAAGGGTCACATCGACCTCTAATAAATACCAGATTTGTATTAGAGAGAAGGGGATTTTTGGCTCTTCAAACATTGTATACTTTTGAACTACTTTGGGAATATAGTGTTAACTAAAATTGGAGAGTTGTCTGTAGAGTTTTCATGTACTATTACTGAAACTGTTAATATAGAGAAGCCCTCAGGGCCAACTTTTGACAGAGAGAAGGACTTGCATGTGTTGTTATTTTGTTGCAAGCTATTTCAAGTAGAATGTTTGTTGTTCACATGGGATGTAAGAGCATGTTTGTTTATAGACTATTTTGACGCAATATATGTTTTCTTGCAGTTTTTTCACTCTTTCTTATATTACATGTCTTGAGCGAATGAGTTGCCAATGTATGTGATATAGTGACTTAGAATATTCTGGTTATATATTCATGTGCATGTGTTGTCTGGCTTTATTTTTTCATTTTAGCTATCTGTGTGAAGGTATTGGTAGAGTTATTTTCATGTCACAAATCATTCACTTAAGTTAATTCACTCCTATCTAGGATAGGGTATAAAAGAATTATATTAGATATGCATTTAGATAGTCTTAATCTACATCTCCTATTTGCATAACCACCATCACTCACCCTCATCGGTGGACAGGGCCATAACCGGTAAAACCAAACCAACAATGGATACCAGGCCAGAATCTGGATGGGTTCCCTATTCCAAAAGGTGATAGGTCTAATTGGGACTTCTTATTAGGGAGATACCCTTACTTTTGTCGGGAGAATTTAGACCCATCAACAGAAAGCTATCATAATTACAATTGTCAATCTTCCTTATGATCCATTAATCGAACTGAGAGAAAAAAAAATCATCACACAAAATTAACCCACAAACTATAATATAAACACACAATAGTTGCAAGACATTCCATGACAAAGTGGACACATTGTTTATCCTGGAAACCCAAACGGGAAAACCATATTCAAATGGGCTCAGTCTTTTGATTTCAACAATCTCTGGTATAATGCTCTCTTCCTCTTAATGCTTCCTCTCTTGATCAAAAATCCTTTTGCAAATTAGAGAGAGGGAAGAAGTATGGAGCATTTATGGTAGGGGGAATCCCAACATCCCTGACGCTTCATTTCCCATTCCTCATCCTTCTCTCCTATTTAATTTTTAAATTACATTTTATTCTCTATTTTCCTCTCACATTCTCATTTTTGTCTTATTAGACTTTTAAATTTACATTGATTTACAAAGTTTATTGTCCTTCATTAATTGTCAATTTAATCTTGCTTAATATTGAAAGTACTGAGTCTTACATTCATTTGTCAGTCCATTTCCATTTCGGATCAGAATATGATCAATTTTAGCTTGATCTTTTGTTGAATATGATATACTAGTCCCATTGTAGATTCATTTCCTTTTTAGGAGACATGGGTGGATGCCTATGTTTTTGGATCCCTGAAATTTTTTGTATCACCATCTCATTATTCAATGGTTGGTATCTAGTCATTCTTACTCTTTTCATCACCATCTCATTATTCTCTACAAAAGAACTTGAAAGCTTGACTATGACTTGTGTAATTTTTGTACAACCCTTTTCTTAGCTTTTGTGCTTGAGTATCATTCCTAAATATAGAACCAATTCTTCATATCTCAAGAATGTGCAATTTCTATTGTTCATATTAAAGTTCTCACTCTTGAAGGATTTTGGAATTTCATTACCATATAAGGAATGTTCCTTCACAAAAATATTCATCGTTGGTTCCACAACTTGACCAATTTCACAACAAGCTCTGAGAAATTTGTACTATAGAATCAAACATTATTTTTAAGGATAATGATCTTTCATTTCTAGGATATTTGGGTGATTGTCCCTTTTTGTAGAAGACTTCAATAATCACTTCTTCAAATTAACACAACTAAGTTTGACTTTGTTGATCTTTTGGTGATCTACAAGAAAACTAGCACTAGTTTTGCGATGGAATGTGAGATTAGGGAAGAAGAAAGAGGAGTGTATCTTCTTCTTCTAGAAAAATTCATAAATGAATACATGTGTTTCATGTAAAACAAATCTAAGAATTCACCATGAAGTTCTTACCTTTTGTCAAATATGAAGTAGATTGATAATAAAGAAACAATTTAGAACACTAAGTGATATTTTTATCACAAAATTTTCATACGATATTAGATTGAAGTGATTCAAAATGAACTTTAGAGTAGATTCTTAGGGATATATTCAATAGAAACAAGTTTTGAAGGTACATTGAATTAGTATGTCAAATCTACTAAAATGTGGTATGCATTACAGAGTTGTTTGGATTTCCAGGTTGGACCAATGGTTTTTTTTAGGCATGACTATTTCATTGGATGTTAGAATGACATGCTTCTAGTGGGATATGAAATTGCATTTATATGGTTATATCCACTAGAAATAGGTTTTTAAAGTACTTGGAATTGGTGTGTCAAATATGTTAGGAAACAATCTAGAATGCATATTTTTAAAGTGCAAATTTGGGACAAGCAACCACTGTTTTGGACATAACTCTTTCATATGATATCAAAATGAAGTGATTCAAATTGGGTTAGAAACTAGATTTTGATGAACATATTTCATAAAAACAAGTTTAACAAATTCTTCATTTTGTCCATCAAAATACAATTATTTTGATTGTCTTTCTAGCATTCCATCAATTCACAATGCTATAGAAAAGTTGGGTCTGGTTTTACACAAAAAATTAAAGTGTGGTTTCAAGAAAATATTGGAAGTGTCAAGATGACTCTAATTTCATTTTGAATACATTAGGCATAAATTCCTCAAGCCTTACACACCAGGTTTCAACTAATGATGATCCATGAATGCATCTTAATATGTTGTAAAAATCTACATGAATATCAATATAGTTCCTAACCTTGTGTATAAAATCTATTGTGCCCTTTAACACCAATTTTGAACACCCTTTATTCACAAAGGCTGTTGAAACTCCCTTAAAAATAAAGGTTAGGATGGGATTCCTTTTTGGAATGAAAATGGAAGAGGCGATTTACAAATCGTAGAGAACTTATGAATCCACCATCTTAGTATGTAACTTGTTTATTATTGGAGTTGGTGCAAAATGGGTAGAAAATTGTTATGTGAAGAAGTTGGAAAGAGGGATTAATGTTTTTGGGAAATAAGGATGATTCATTGATTACCCAACAAGAATTTAAAATATTGAGGATGTTTAAGAACATACCTAGAGGCAATTGGTGTGATTGTCTTGGCCTCCTCTAGCTATATAATGCACTTGTTCCTCATTCTCCTTTACTTTGGCAATGCTAGTAAGTGGCATTTGAATTATTCTCTAACTCTATTGATAAAATCAATACCAAGTGGCATTTGAATTATTCTATAACTCTATTGATAAAATCAATACCAAATTTAACATCAATGCATTGAATAGTATGCACCAACATTTTTATCAATAACCCATTAAGAACAAAGAGACTAGGTGTGTAGTTACACTAAGTATTAAATGGTATTGGAGTAGAGATGGGTATGTCTATGATGAGGGGAGTGAATGTTTAATGGTTGTAGAATATTATTATAATATGGACGAGAAAAGGTGAGAGAGAGTATTAACTAAAGAATATAAGATGAAAAGAAAAGAAGGAGAATGAGATAAGTAGAGAAGGGAAATATGAAGTAAGATGAAGGGATGTATGCAAGGAATATGTGAGGGAGATGAGAAGAATACAAATAGTGACAATAAATTAAGGAAATGAAAGGTGAAAGAGGGAATAAGATAAGAAGTAGGATGGGTGAATTATTACAAGGAAAATCTATCTATGGCTAGGGGTAAACCACAACAGATGGAAATGACTGCAAAAATCAACTCTAATCTCAAGTATGCTATATAAACAAATATGATAACAAGACAAGATGAGAGGCCTACCTCGCCTAGATGTTCGATGAAGTCCACAGTCGAGCACTTGACCCAAATCAATATACCTGCAACTAGTCCTCAACAACCAAACAATGCAATGATATGGTGATAATATATACTGTTAGCACATTCAATAGCATAATCCATCAAAATTCATAACAAATACCCCATGGAATAATAATTCAAATATTTGTGAGATATTAATTGGACGAGAAAAGAGTATTTCTATTAAGATATAATCAACAGAAGTGAATGAGTTACAAACTTCATTGTCGGCACGGTTTAGAACCGAGAAACTAAGTTCCTTCCAACTAGGCCTCCACCACTTAAATCCTCCACCAAAGGAAAGCTCATATAAGCGAGACAATAAAGTTCTCAATCAATAAGGGAAGAGCTTGGGGGTTGAACAATGTGTTTAGACTTAAAGTACAAAGGGATGCAAACTCAATGTGAAGTGAATAATTTCTCGAGAGTAACTTTGCTCTCAAAGTTGAATTATTTATCTTCTTTTCCATAGCTCAGATTTGGCCCATTTATAGCCATCAAGTGGAACTAAAGGGTCGAGTCGGAATGTTTCCATTATATGGAAGGCCAAGGATCATTGATCTCGTGACATGACATGGAAACCCGACACCATTTTTTAATTTTGGGCACATTTCCTGATGTACACGAGTTGTAATGGTGCAACCTATGTATACACATGTTGTAATATAGGCATGGCACGTATATGTGGAAAAATCATGTTTTTATCTCTGGGATTTGCAAAAAGGGACATCAAGTCTGCATAGGGAAATGGAAAAAGGCCCTATGTGCAAGATTGCATGGGGTGAGGAAAATATTTCTATAACAGATGCCCCCTAATGTGTGAGGTCAGAGGAGTATCTGTGATGGCCAAAATACATTATAAGACCCAGAAGTGGAGTAATGGGGACCCAGGTGGAAGAACTAGTTGCTCATTACAATCTATATTGACTTTGCATACATGGCTACCAATTTGAATTACACTGCAAATCCATGTGAAAATGTACCAAACAACTGTCCATGGCCATGAATAGGAAAATACAAATGTGGTTACATGCCAAAGGCTATCATAATCATGAACAAGGCCCAATCAAACCAGTCTCAAAATCAATCTGAATATATCTATATACAATGGAGTACAATATGATCTCCCATGATCACTGAAGTCACACAGGTACTGGCCCAATGAAAAGGTAGAAACAACTCAAGAAAGCTGGGACTATAAAATGATGTCTTCAAGTATTCTACACAATCTGCCAAAGGTGCAAGTCTAAATCATGTGAATAAAGGAGTTGACGTCGAACACAATGAGACTTCATTTGATTACCGGTCATTGAGGTATATCATTAACAAATGCAAGACAACCTATCGATGATGAAAGTAGGTATCAAGGCACCAAGTACATTCTTATAAGTGTGAATAAAGGAGTCGGGGTCAAACACTTGAATAATCCATCGATCAAGAGACATCGATGTATTACCAACTATCGATGGTGAGAGAACCTGCTGCTAATGACTGCAAGCCTCTAGGTACTCATAGGACTTTAGGTCTCGTCTCTAGGATAGATGAGATGAAGTCGATGGAAAGAGACCCGCTAAAAGGAGAGCATTAAGGCATCTCTCATCATTCAACATAAGGTACAAAGAAGGAGCTTAATTATTTGGAGTAAATCGGATGAAGAACATGTTCATGAACAAATGACCCTATGTGTCTTTCACATGTGCCAGGTGCAAGTGGTACATGAAAAATACCCTCTGAATAGTAGCAATGAGGAAAATTGTTGACAAAAGCAAGGAAACCACCAATAATACTAATGGAATCCAAGAAATTGCATGAATCCCAATGTGTGAATAGATGTCTTGTCGTCGAACACAAGGGAAACCACTCAGTCAACAACCAATGATGAAATGTTGATTGTTGGGTTCAAGGTTACCTACCAATGAGGAAACTAGGACCAGGTTGTGCAATAGGACTACAACTTCATGTGATTCTGACACAAATTGAGGTTATGGCCAACATGCAAAGTCAAGAGTTCTGAGGAATGGTCGACACAGGTTGATAGACATCCTTTGAACAAGAGCATGAGACATATGGTAGAATCTGGAAGCATAGACTGAATGATGAAACCATGAGATGCGGGAGGCATCAATTAAATTCTCCATAGGGACTGGAAGAGTAACCAGTCGAGGGAGTAAACTCTCTATAATGAGTTTAGCTTCCTAAGGTCATGCTAAACCCCACATTATGATGACAAGTGGACTCAAAAATTTTGTGCTATGTTCAAAGGTGACACAACTGCTGCCAATATAAGAAAATACTCCCTTCCAGCCCGTATTTGTTTTTTTTCATATTCAAATGAATGTTATGATATAGAGGAGGGAATTAATTTCGCAAGTAAGAAAAATTAGTTCTAGCAGTTGAACATACCTATGCTCAATGCAAGGAGGTGCATGCAGGAAATGGACACTCAGGGAATGTTCCCTCCTGGGTATAGGGTGTCAAGTTGTGAAGGATATAAACAAGTCTCTGCTTGGTTGAGGATGCAAAACTGCTGAGGCAAACGGTTTATAATGCAAAGCGATAACCAACAATAGGATTAATACTACAAGCAAGGGCATGAGATGCAATCACAACTTAATGCCAAAAAAATTCATTTTTCATAATATTAGTCTACTTGGCTTGAAAAAGGGATAAACTTGTACCAAATAGACATCCTTTCAAATCCAATTTACGAGTGTGAAAGAGACAAGTTCACTCGGCAATATTTTTGGTTTTTGAAAACAAGTCAGAAAAGAGATTAAATCAAACTCACGGCCTTTCAAGTCCAATTTAACGAGTGTGAAAGGGACAAATTCACTCGACAATCTTTTCACTTTTTAGACGAATTGGAAAAGAGCATAAATCAAACTCATTGAAAGGTTTCTAGGTGACATGTCATGGGGGAGGCCAAGGCTCTCGTACTGGACTTCTGTTTAAGGTCAGCATCTTACGAATAGATGACACAAGCTTGGGAAAACCCAAATCTCTCCAAGTCGAGGAGGATAAAGTGCTAGCAGAGGTTACCTTCTCCATGATATATCGGATAATGTATCTTACTTGAAAGGACATAGGAGGAGGCATTGGATACCCCACAAGACCATCCTAATCAAAGGGAACTTCTTCGGGACTTGAAGGGAGATTACTTAGGGAGAGTAAAATTCTCTCTTGTTCAGAAGTTGTAGTACCAGAAATGATAATGACATGGTTGAAGGATGCATCACCTCCAAGGGAAGGGTTGGATTGACCAGAAATTGCATCGGTATGACCACTTCTTCAATCGTTGGTTGAATAGGATGCATGAAAACAAGACCAGGAGATGCATCACCCTCAAAAAGAAGAGTTGGATTGACCAGATATTGCATTGGTATGACCACTTCTTCAATTGTTGGTTGAATAGGATGCATGACAACAAGGACAAGAGATGCATCACCCTAAAAAATGGGGGTGTGGTCAGGCGAGGATTGCATCAGCATGACTGTCGTGTCAATCAAAGGAGAAAAAGAGTGTGAGGAAACCACAGACACCTTAGAACTCGAAGGGCCCCCAGGTGAGAACCATGCTTTCGGTATCCCGACAGTAGCAGGACACAAACAAGTAAGGTGATTTCCTTCACAAGTCCTGCAAAGGAATATGGACTTACGTCTAACACATCTAGGATTCTAAATTGTATGACTTCCCCCAACATCATTTACAATGGATGGCGACACACTCTCAGCGTGATTGGCAGAGGCTAGAGGTTCATCTCCTACATGATATATAGAGGTTGGAGATGTCATATCAATATGACTCATGGCGACTAGAGTGATGCCCCCAACATGACTAACAACAACTAGTTGCGGGTCTTCAACATGACTTGCAGAGGTTGTTGACCAATGTTTAACATGACTAGCATTGGTTGGTGATGGATCTCTAGTATGACTGGACTAGCGATGGTGGTGAGTTGTTTCGTTTGAGACCAAGGTCCCGAGAAAGAATGGTTTTGAGACATTGCAATCCAGGAAGGGTCCTGGTTTACACTCTATCCCTATCTGGAAAGGTAGTATCCTCCACCTAATTGATCCATAGAGGTTTTGTTGGCCCTTGACCAAGTTTTGGGAGATCCTTAGTTAAGTTTGACCTATTTTTGGGACTTCGATAGCTTGTCGAAGGCGGAGTGAAAGATGAAGCAGAGATCGCAGGATCTCAACCCCTTTTTGGGTCCTTTTTAGGATTTGGGATTATGTAAAGGGTATGGGATGTCGGCCCATGGGTTTACCCATGTTTAGGCCTATTTTGTAATGTATAAATAGATGTCTAGGCCATGTAAGAGGAGAGAAGATATGCATATCTTTGTGATATTGGGATAAGTGCTAAGTACAGATTGTAGATGCTTTGTCCATACTATGTGGGACTTGCAGAGTTACGTGCAAATAATTGTAAGAAGTCTTGGTGTTGTACCCTAGCTCGAAGAAGGAGGATCTGGCGGAGTGCGTGCAGATCTCGTGTCTTCTGCGTAGTAGGATTTTGATGCTATGTGCCTATAAGAAGCTTGAAAAAGATAATAAAGAAGAAGAAGAGTTGGTGGATGTAGCCCCAGGGTGGGGATGAACCACGTAAATATTGTGTTATTCTGCTTTGTGTGATGTCTTGATGTGTTTATGTCTTTACTTGCTAAGTGATTTGATATAGATAGATAGATCTATTTATGCTTTGTGCTAATGATGTATATGGATGTAGATCTGATCTATGTGAATGTGCTTAGTGCTTGAATCTTTTATATTTAATCTACCTCTTTATGATAAGTGCTTAGATACATCAGATCTGAGTGAATGATGTGATGCTCTGTTTTATGTGCGCAGTAGATAGTGGTTAAATATTGATGAACTATCAGTGCTAAGTGCTCTGTTAAGTATTACAATCATAGATATGTGTCCCAGCTAAGGTTGCAGACACCTAAGTCCTGCAACCACCCCTGCTTCTACCTCCGGTGAGATTTCATTTTCTTCGCAGGTGTTGTCAAAAGGGACGGTAGTTAGGGTTTTGTTGGTGCGTTGATGTAGCGTTGAACCCTAAGTTTGCCCCTATGTCAACAAATGGTTCTGTTGTCGGGACCTAAAACTATGATTGTTGGGAACTAAGGAAGAAGAATCTTTGTGCAAAGATCTGAACTGAAACTGTGGAAGCTCTGTGCTTAGATCTGTCGCTCTAGTGTGCAATATTCTACTTGATTTATAAAGCTTTGTGCTAAAGAAAGAAGCCTGATCTAAAGAAAAAAGGTCAGATCAGATATGAAGAAAAGAGGTCAGATTTGAAGAAAAGAGGTCAGATCTGCAAGCTTTATGCTTTGTTCAAGGTAAGAATAGTGAAAATTTCTAGATTTGAAAGCTTTGTGCTTTGTAGAAGTAATATTAGTGGAAATTTTTGTTTCAAAAGTATGTATCTAGGTATGTGTGAGAAATTTTTTCCTAGCTTGAAAACTAGGGCACTAATAGATGAAAGAAGGTTTGATATGCATAGATCTAATAAGAATAGTGAAAGATATATTATACCTATGCATAGAAAGAATGTTTAGACTAACAAGTGTATGCAGGATCCTAGAAAGAAATGTTTGCAGGTTAGCTACTATGATCCTAGTGCGTAGTACAGAAAGAGATGGGAGTCATTTAAAAGAAAGAGAGGATTAACCCTCTGTTACAGTTGCAGAAAACTAGGACATCTTGCTAAGGAATGCCCTGGGAGAAGACATAGTTGTCTTTGTTGCAAAGCTATGGACCATGAAGTATTGGATTGACCTAGAATGATTGCTAAGCTTGAAGGAATGAACATGAGACAAGAAAACCCTAAGGTAGATCCAGAAATGGCAGAACCCCAGAAAGAATTAGAGAAAGTATTGCTACAGATAAAAGAAACCCTGAATGACCACTGACATGTCAGTGACCGACCCTTTCAGTGGTCGACCTCTCAAATTGTAACTGTTATAAATACCAAAGTAGTGGTCAGATAAGAATAAGGGAAGAATTGTGAAGGATTGCTAGAATTGTTTTGTTGTTTAATTCAAGACATTTCCATAAACTTGTGCAAGACTGCATTTTTAATTTAAATGCCAGAATTGTGTTGATTTAGCTCGTGATTCGTTGTTGAGGACTAGCCACGACCTGTTGGGGGGCCCACTAGTGGTCTGGGTGAATAGTTAGATAGTTAGCTTGTGTATTCGAGTTGTGAAATTGTCATTTCTTTCATTTTTCGTTACATGTGTTTTTATCATTTCACATGTTGTGTGTTTGTTGTTCATAATTTAATTGTTTCAATTTCCTTTTTGTAGGTTTCTTGTAAAGGATAGTTGTTAATATGTTGTGTCTTTTTAATTATTAGAAAATAGCTTGCAAGCTAGCTACTAACCTTGTTGTGTGTTTAAATGCTAGTTTGAATTTCTGCAGGTTGAAATAGAATAGTTAAAATGGAGTATTGAGTTAATACAGAGTACATAGTTTCTTTGGCAAGGTTTCGATGGATGAATAGTTGCTAGCTTTGATTTTAATTCGCAGTGTGTTTATCTAGTTTTCTTATCAATTCCGTTCTAGTATGTTGAGGTAAAAGTAGAATTTAAATTATGATTTTATAAGCATTTTTAATTTGCAATCTGAATTTTCAATAATAGGATTAGCTTAGTTTATGTTACGAAATTGCCATTCTGGATCTAGATTGCAATTTTAATTCAAAGTTTGAGTTTGAGTTAAGTTTTTAGTTATAAGTCTCTATTGGTATGAATTTGCTTACATTAGCATAAGAGTGCATTTGAATTAAATATAATAACGTTTTCTTATCGTTGATGATTAATGCATAAATTGAGAGATCACATGGATTTTTAGGGTAGTTGATATTTCTTCTATGATGGCTAAGCTCTCGTTAGATTGCTTGATTCATACCTTTCATTTCTCGATAGAAGTTAATATTGAAATTATTCCTCTTGAGCTATCACTAATTGTTATATGTCATCGTGATGTCATAAGACACCGAAGACATAATCATCATCATTATATGGGAAGTTTTTTGTTATTGTATATTAAGAATAGTTTTTTATTAATCTTTGAATTATGTCATGATGCTTTTAATTCAATAGGTTAAGATTTTCATTTGTAGATTAGAAGTAATTATGAGTTTTATCTTAAGAATAGAGTTCAATTGATTAGTTACATGTTGAGTAGTTTTGATTAGTTTACTTACTGCATAAGTTTTAATAGGGTAGTTGTTTGCTTGTTTACTTGTGTACTTGTTGTTGTTGCTCAATAATTTGAATAGATTGATTAGATTAGTTTGTTGTTGCTATTGTTCATTAAGTTGAATAGATTAAATAGATGGATTGCTTTTGCTCATTATATTGATTAAGTTAACTTGTTCAAAGTAGGGTTTTCATTTCCTTCCTTAGGACTATCCATCGATCCATTGTTTAAAAGTTACTTAGGGTAAGTAGTTTAAGTTCCTTGATAGGGTTTTCTCATTGATAGTATTTTCTTAAGTAGATTAACCCTCAGATAGAGCATCTCCTTAGTTATACTATACTACCATTATCTTTTCTACCTTGGCATATATAGTGCTACAACTATAAGTTTACTTACCCTGGGTTGACAATTTAATTGAGGGATTTAGTGCATATAGAACACCCATCAACACCATTGTTAGACTAGCGCTCCCCCTAAGCTCTATTAGGAGAACCACAATGCTCTGTCTCTTTGAATACCAGAGTGCCACCCTCTCCTTTTTGTGAGAACCTCAAGGTTTTTTCCAAGTTATGTTCTATCTGTTGATCAAAGATTTTAACTCAGGAGTCCTCAAATTGTTCTTTGGCTTTTGGTTCAAGGAATTGTTATTCATCTTTATAGCTTGTAAACTCCTTATTGATTGCGATATTGATTTACCTTTCATTGGTTTAGTCCTTGTTTCACAAGATCATCAGTTATCAGATTGATTGAAAGAGTCTGCAAAGGTTTGTTGTTCATTGAGTTCCTTATCAATCTTCCTTTGATTGAATGAATTGAAACTCAATTGCCTACCACAACCTAGCTTCAATGCCGTTTCTTGCTGCTCATTTTTCAAAGATTACTAAGAGTGATTTTCTTGATTTCTTGTCTTCTTGGGATCTTTGCTTGAGTAAGTTTAATTTTCTTTGATTTCTTTTGTGAGTATCTTTGTTTGGATAATATTTTGCTTCATGTTCTATGTCATTTTAGTGGTAAACTATTTCATTGTTATTGAACGAAAGAAGCATTAGAAGCACATCATTTATTGCATCTAAAAATCAAACAAAGAAAATTTGAAGAACTTTGTATGCATTGGTTTTGGAAACTTGAAAGATTTTCTTTTGATAATTTGGCAAATGTGTGGATTCTCTTTGGGAACAAATTACATTAAGTGTTGAATTATTTTGAGTGTTTGTTAGTGATAACGAAAAAAAAACTCCTCTCCTTCCCATAATTATAAGTTCATCAAAAAAGAACAATTGCATCTCATTCGTTTGCTTTATTTTTGGAGTCGAGTCTCAAAAACATCATCAATTTCATTATCATTCACCCTTGAGTAATGAACAACCATGAAAACAAACATTAATTAAAAATGATCTAACAAATTTTCTTTTTAAACTTTTAAAACCAACATTAGACTAGGGTTAGAGCTTTGGACTAGGCTGAGAGGTTAACTCTCCAAAGCATTAAAGACACACATAGAATCTTGCAATAGGGAGAGAAAATACAATTTTTGTATAAGCATAGTTGGGATCCCCCTCTCACACA
>ML809478.1:80500-97755 GCA_009831015.1 Picea engelmannii | reverse complement strand
ATATATTTATATATAATAGATTGAATGAAGGTTCATTCTATCAGGTTGGAGCATGTTTACAACCTGGGTCTTATATGAGGATTGGATTCCTCACTTCTCAGTTGGATCTGAAATCAACAAGTTGGGTCTTGTTATGAGGGTTGGATTCCTCATTTCTCATTTGGATCTGAGAACTACAAGTTGGGTCTTGTAACAAAGAGTTGGGTCTCTCATAATTGTTTGAAGATGATGATTGATCTTATGTATTCATTCAAGTTAAATAAATAAATAAAGTATTTATTCCTTTATATATTGGTTGAGAAAATGAAATAAATATATGTTATTCAATTAATTTATGAAAAGTGGAAAATTGTCCAAAGTTTTGTGACACCGGTTCACCCCCCCTATCAGTGTCAAGTGTACATTTCAAGAATTGGTATCAGAGTGGGTGCCTTTAGCACAATTTAAGCACTAGAAGGTAGATTATAAAGAAATGGGTGGACAAATTGCTATCTCCACAAATGAAGCTCCCTTATTTGATGGAACAAATTATTCATCATGGATGGAAAATATGAAAAGATATATGAAGTCAAGAGGATCTAGAGTTTGGGATTAGGGAGTAAGTAAGCCCTAGAACTTAACTACTTCAAAGAGCAAAACAAAAAATGCAAAAGAAGCAAGGAGAAACAATTCATTAGCCTTAAAAGCAATCGATGATGGATTGTCATACCAAGTCAAAGAAAAGATGAGACACTACAAATCTGCTAAAGAATTATGGCTCCACCTAGAAAATAGTTATCAGAATGAAACACAAGAAGAAGAGAAATACTATCAAAGTAAGGAACAAGACTTAGAAAAAGAGGATTCTTGTTAGAATAAATAAAAAAACTTGGAAGAAGAGAATTCTTATCAAGATAAGGAACAAGATAAAGAAAAAGAGAATTCCAATCAGATTGAAGAACATAATACAGAGAAAAATATTTCTAATTAGAATGAAATAAAGGACTTAATTCAATCTTCAATCAACAATGAAGAAGACAACCTCATCAAGGAATTGAGTCATACCTCAGTAGTCACTAAAGAAAATTTGTATAATCTTAAGACTAATGTTACAGTTGCAATAGAAGAGATTCGTATGGAAACGTGAAATTATATACATATTAAAGTTCATGTGGAGGCTCTTGACAATCTTGAATACACAACTATGTGCACTCTAGAAGAGTTGGAGAAACTTCAACAAAAATATATGTTGCTACTACAATAGTTAGATCAATCTAACCATGAAGATAATGAGCAAACGATTCAGTTAGAAAACAAAGAAGAAGAGATCAAAAGCTTGAAAATTGAAGTAGCTAATCCAACATAAGAGATGGAAGAATTAAAGACATGCCAATAAAAGAAAATAAGTAGTAAAAGAAACAGAAGAATTGGTTAACATTCTAAAAACTCAACTTGAGGAAACTAAAGAAAGTGAAGAAGTCTTGAAGATCCAGTTAACTAGGAAAGAAAATTCTTACCACATGTTGGAATTGGAAATCATCAACTGCAAAAATATAAATGAAAGTACTAATGTAAATATAATGACTCAAATTGAAGAAGCTAAAAAAAAGGAAGAAGCCCAAAAGATCCAAATAAATAAAATGGAAGAATCATGCCAAATGTTTGAATTAGAAGCCATCAACCTTAAGGATTCAACTAGAATATGAGAAAGAAATCAAAATATTGAAAACTAAATTTTTTGATCTAACAAAAGATATGGACGAATTGAAGACATATGACAAAACTATTAAATACAAAGAAGTTGTGGATGAGATAGAATAAATAGTCATCAATATAAAGACTCAACTTGAACATGCTAAGAAAGTGGAAGAACCCCTGAAGATTCAGTTAACTAAAAAGGAAGAGGCATGTCACATGTTGAAATTGGAAATAGTCAATCTCAAAAAGATGGATGAAAAGACAAATAAATCTGTCAGATTCCAAAATAGCTCTGCTATCCTCGATAAGATTTGGAACAGTCAAATATCGGTTGATGACAAAACTGGCCTTGGATACAATAAAAAGGAAAACAGTGACAAATGGAGCACCATTTACAAACATGAGAAAGGATCATCCTTCTCAAAAGGAAAAGGTGCAATTACAAAGCAATTACAAGTCATGAACTTTGTTAAATAAGGAAGTTATAGAAGTAAAAAAGGAAGAAGAAAATCCAAAGACATCTCAGGCCAAAATAAATTCAAGAATGGAAACACCTTCAATGGCTATTTCTTTTCTTGTCATAACTTTGGCCATAAAGCAATGGACTACAAGAAACTAGAGAAAGGATATACAGGAAAATACAAAAACTCAATTAGATGTTGGAGATGCAATTTTGTTGGGCACACAGCAAAAAAAAATCATACAATGAGATGTTACAACTATGATAGGTTTGGGCACAAATCCCAAAGCTACAGGAGTTCAAAAATTCAATCCTTAAATAAGTCATTCAAGTCAGGGAGAAAACCTAATAAAATTTGGAAGAAGAAAGGAGATGACAAATCTCCAAAAACAGAATTAGAAAGAGAAGGTCCAAAAAGCATAATATATCATAGAGAGATATGGAGAAGAAAATCTGAAGGAGAAAGCAAGAAAGATGATATTACACCTAAAAATGAAGAAATTAATAATAAGAAAATGATGGGTGAAGATCCTAATAAATAATGTGAAATTCAATATGAAATAGATCAAGCTTAAGAAAGGGAAGTGCCTATAGAAGAATATGGGACAATATCAAATTCTGATGATGTCATAATTTGTTAGCCAAAGAAAGAAAATACAAAAAGAAGTTTAAATTGGTTTTTAGAAAATCAAAGGATTATGCCAAGAGCTTTTAAAATAACATATGGAAAATCTTGACTATCTAAAGATTAGTGGTCAAAAGAAAAATCATTCGTAGGGTTAGTTGTAGAATAAAAGAAGGAGGAATGTACAAAGAGGAGCTTCACCTTAGGGGGAGTATGACCTTAGAAGGAGCAAGAAAAGATCATTTTTGCCATTTTTGTAAAAAAAGGGGGAGAAGAGAAAAAGTAGCTAAGAAATTTAAGAGATATCAATAAAAAAAGATCAATTGATAACAAAATTGGTATTAGATCAATTGGTATCAATCCTCATTTGATATTCTTTTAGAATATCAAAGAAAGAAGAATAAGAAGTAGATCAAGAAATATCGGTAAGAGTCATACCCTTGTCCTATTTGACAAAGGAAAGACAATAAAAACTCAGGGGGGCTATTTTGGTTATCAAATAAGAAAACAATTAGATTGGGTTTAAAATACTTGATCATTACAAATTGGTATGACTACAAATTGGTATAAAAAAGACTACATATTTGTAACACAAATATCTCAATGAACTGAGATAAGCAGTTAGTAAATTCATAGGGGAAGAAACATAGTCAGAGCCTCACTCTTTGTCATTGATGTCAAAGGGGGAGAGAAGAAGTAAAAAAAATTTAAGTAAAAAACAAATTTACTATTAGATAGAAAAGAACATCAGTGATAGGGGGAGCAAAGGTATGAAATCATTATTATTTTATAGACATGTTGCCCTCAATGACAAAGGGGGAGATTGTTGACAGTATTTGTAGTATGTTGTCATTGATGGCAACATGAGTCAAACATGTATAGTAATCAAAGAAAAAGGAAGATCACCTTGGGGTAGAGGAAGATCACCTAGTCGCAAAAGCATTTCATGATCAGTGTTGATCACGATAAGATCAACAATGATCCTATGATTATAAATCTTAGGAGAGGTATCTTAGATATTATTTTTGGGATTAAATGCGTAGTGTAAGTCATTAATCTATGACCCAGGTATCTTGCAAAGAATCCATGTACAGAAGGAATAACGAAGTACAAAGAATTAAGAGCTCGGGAGGGTTAGCAATTGAAGATTATTGTATAAATGAATGCACAAACAGTTATTAAAAAGCTCAGGAGAAATAGCAATGAAACAAATCATAAGCAAGAAATGTTAATCGAAGCTCAGAAGGGAAACCACAATGCAAAAACGCGGCACAGATCGAATTCCCAACAGATCAACGATCTTGGTTCAGTTGGAATCCAAGTATAAACCCAAAATATCAAGAGAGATGACACACGAGAGGCTCATAATATATGATGCACAGGAGCAGTCCATTATCATTTTGAGACAGTCCAAAACCATTAGATCAGGAGACATCCAACTCCGACGTTGACCACTCCTACGAAAATAAGCCAAGAACATATGAAATTACTCGAAGGTCGAAGCCCCAAAGTAACGACAGCTATTGATCTAAAGCAGAATATGGGAACCGTCAGATCAAGAGACAGTCAACTTTGACGTTGACCACTACGACGAAAATAAGCCAAGAACATATGAAATTACCCGAAGGTCGAAGCTCCAAAGTAATGACAACTGTTGATCTGAAGCAGAACATGGGAACCGTCAAATCAGGAGATGGTCAACTTTGGTTCTAACCACTTCGACGGAAAAGGGTTGAGAACATGTAAATTCACCCAAAGGCTGAAGTTCCAAAGTCATGAAGTTAAGGCACGTGGCACACATAATGAGATCCCACGTCACCACAGTCCATGTCGACAAGGACATGTGGCCCAATCAGATGATGACAAGTGTCAAGGTCCAGTTGGTACTTTAGGTATATGTAAGTCATGAATCTTGGTGACATGTGGCAACCACTCAGCCAATGCCATTTCAACAATCACATCAACAGGTACGTCACTCTGGGAGTATGTTTTTCGGGGGTTCTACCATGAGCAATTGCCCGAAGTGCCGAAGGCCGAAGTCATTCTCAACTGTTTGATCCATTGAAGGGACTAGTCAACGATCAAATCAAGGCGTGACCATGGGATGGATGGGCATCAGATCAAGGGAAATGATTGATTGCAAAGCATGAAGGAAGGATTAAACATTGCATTGATTCCACTTCCAGAGTTGGTCAGGACCGTCAGATCTCCCCAATTAACAGATCGGCGGATGTAGTTTAATTTTTTGAAGTATATATATTTATATATAATGGATTGGATGAAGGTTCATTCTATCAAGTTGGTGCTTGTTTACAAGTTGGGTCTTGTATGAGGATTGGATTCCTCACATCTCAGTTGGATCTAAGATCAACAAGCTGGGTCTTGTTATGAGGGTCGGATTCCTCATTTCTCAGTTGGATCTAAGAACTACAATCTAGGCCTTGTAACAGAGAGTTGGGTCTCTCATAATTGTTTGAAGATGAATATTGATCTTATGTATTCATTCAAGTTAAATAAATAAATAATTTTTTTATTCTTTTATATATTGGTTGAGAAAATGAAATAAATATATGTTGTTCAATTAATTTATGAAAAGTGGAAAATTGTCCAAAGGTTTGTGACACTGATTCACCTCCCCCCCTCTCAGAGTCAAGTGTAAATTTCAAGAATTGGTATCAGAGAGAGTGCATTCAGCACAGTTTAAACACTGGAAGGTAGATTCTAAAGAAATGGTTGTACAAATTGCTATCTCCACAAATGAATCTCCCTTATTTGATGGAACAAATCAATCATCATGGAGGGAAAATATGAAAAGATATTTGAAGTCAAAAGGATCTGTAGTTTGGGATTAGGTAGTAAGTAAGCCCTGGAACTTAACTAATTCAAAGAGAAAAACCAAAAATGCAAAGGAAGCAAGGAGAAACAATTCATTAGCCTTAAAAGCAATCAAGGATGGATTGTCAGACCAAGTCAAAGAAAAGATGAGACACTACAAATCTGCTAAAGAATTATGGCTCCACCTAGAAAATAGTTATCAGAATGAAACACAAGAAGAAGAGAAATCCTATCAAAGTAAGGAACAAGACTCAGATAAAGAGGATTCATGTCATAATAAATAACAAAACTCAGAAGAAGAGAATTCTTATCAAGATAAGGAACAAGATAAAGAAAAAGAGAATTCCAATCAGATTGAAGAACATAATACAGAGAAGAGATTTCTAATCAGAATTAAATAAAGGACTTAATTCAATCTTCCATCAGCAATGAAGAACCCACCTCATCAAGGAATTGAAGCATACCTCAGTAATCACTAAAGAAAAATTGTATAATCTTAAGACTAATTTTATAGTTGCAATAGAAGAGTTTCATATCGAACCATGAAATTATATACATATTAAAGTTCATGTGGAGGCTCTTGACAATATTGAGTACACAACTATGTGCACTCTAGAAGAGTTGGATAAACTTCAACAAAAATATATGTTGCTACTACAATACTTAGATCAATCTAACCATGAAGAGCATGAGCAAAATATTCAATTAGAAAACAAAGAAGAAGAGATCAAAAGCTTGAAAATTGAAGTTGCTAATCTAACAAAAGAGATGGAAGAATTAAATACACATGACAATAAAAGAAAATAAGTACTAAAAAAAACAGAAGAATTGGTTAACAGTCTAAAAACCCACATTGAGGAAACTAAAGAAAGTGAAGAAGTCTTGAAGATCCAGTTAACTAGTAAAGAAAATTCTTACCACATGTTGGAATTGGAAATCATCAACTTCAAAAAGATAAATGAAAGTACTAATGCATATCTAATGACTCAAATTGAAGAATATAAGAAAAAGGAAGAAGCCCAGAAGATCCAAATAACTAAAAAGGAAGAATCATGCCAAATGTTTGAATTAGAAGCCATCAACCTCAAAAGGTTTCAGCTAGAATACAAGGAAGAAATCAAAATATTGAAAACTAAAGTTTTAGATCTAACAAAAGATGTGGAAGAATTTAAGACATATGACAAAACTGTTAAATGCAAAGAAGTCTTGGATGAGACGGAAGAAATAGTCATCAATCTAAATACTCAACTTGAACATGCTAAGAAAGTGGAAGAACCCCTGAAGATTATGTTAACTTAAAAGGAAGAGACATGTCACGTGTTGAAATTGTAAATAGTCAATCTCAAAAAGATGGATGAAAAGACAAATAAATCTATCAAATTCTAGAATAGCTCAGCTATCCTCGATAAGATTTGGAATAGTCAAAGATCGATTGATGACAAAATTGACCTTGGATACAATAAAAGGAAGACAGTGACAAATGGAGCAGCATTTACAAACATGAGAAAGTATCATCCTTCTCAAAAGGAAAAGGTGAAATTACAAAGCAATTACAAGTCATGAACTTTGTTAAAGAAAGAAGTTATAGAAGTAAAAAGGAAGAAGAAAATCAAAAGAAAGATCTCTCAAGCCAAAATAAATTCAAGAATGGAAACATCTTCAATGTCTATTTCTTTTCTTGTCATAACGTTGGCCATAAAGCCAACGTTATGACAAGAGAAAGGATATACAAGAAAATCCAAAAACTCAATTAGATGTTGGAGATGCAATTTTGTTGTGCACACAGCAAAATATTTTCATACAATGAGATGTTACAATTGTGATAGATTTGGGAACAAATCCCAAAGTTGCAGGAGTTCAAAAAGTCAATCCTTAAATAAATTATTCAAGTTAGGGAGAAAACCTAATAAAATTTGGAAGAAGAAAGGAGATGAAAAATCTCCAAAAATGGAATTAGAAAGAGAAGGTCCAAAAGTAGAATATCTCAGAGAGAGTTATGGAAAAGAAAATCTGAAGGAGAAAGCAAGAAAGATGATATTACACCTGAAAATGAAGAAATTAATAGTAAGAAAATGATGGGTGAAGATCCTAATAAATAATGTGAAATTCAATATGAAATAGATCAAGCTTAAGAAAGGGAAGTACCTATAGAAGAATATGGGACAATATCAAATTATGATGATGTCATAATTTGTTAACCAAAGAAAGAAAATACAAAAAGAAGTTTAAATTGGTTTCTAAAAAATCAAAGGATTATGCCAAGAGTTTTTAAAATAACAAATGGAAAATCTTGACTATCTAAAGATTAGTGGTCAAAAGAAAAATCATTCGTAGGGTTAGTTGTAAAATACAAGAAGGAGAAAATGTACAAAGAGGAGCATCACCTTAGGGGGAGTATGACCTCAGAAGGAGCAAGAAAATATCCTTTTTGTCATTTTTGTAAAACAAAAAAGGGAGAAGAGAAAAAGTAGCTAAGATATTCAAGAGATATCAATCAACAAAGATCAATTGATAACAAAATTGGTATTAGATCAATTGGTATCAATCCCCGATTGATATTCCTGTAGAATATCAAAGAAAGAAGAATAAGAAGTCGATCAAGAAAGATCAGTAAGAGTCATACCCTTGTCCTATTTGACAAAGTAAAGACAGTAAAAACTTAGGGGGACTACTTTGGTTATCAAATAATAAAATAACTAGATTAGGTTTAAAAGAATTGATCATTACAAATTGGTATCACTACAAATTGGTATAAAAAAGACTACATATTTGTAACAAAAATATCCCAATGAACTAAGATAAGCAGTTAGTAAATTCATAGGGGAAGAAAAATAGTCAGAGCCTCACTCTTTGTCATTGATGTCAAAGGGGGAGAGAAGCAGTAAAACAAAATTAAGCAATATATATATATATATCAGATAGAAAAGAATATCAGTGATAGGGGGAACAAAGGTATGAAATCATTCTTATTTTACAGACATGTTTCCCTCAATGACAAAGGGGGAGATTGTTGACAATATTGGTAGTATGTTCTCATTGATGGTGTAATGTCCTCAGCCATCAACCCCGCGGTCGGGAAAACGCTACTACGCGGAAAAATTCTCATACTTATATAATATGCATTTAAATGAAATTAAATGGCTTAACAGAGTAAACATACAATTACTGCTAACGTATAGAATAATTCAATCAACAGTAAACATCATTGCAACATAATACATGATAATATTGCAAGCATCACAGACATGCATTTAAAAGAAGAATTTAAACACATGCATATACTTATATTTGAAACTGTAGTAATTCCACCAACCATGTCCAGACCTTCCATGAACCTCCTAGCCTTAGACCTCACTACTCATCATGCTCAGTAATGGTTCACCCCCGAGCTAGGACTAAGCTCCACCCAAGGTAAGGGAATCCTAGGCTAGGTTGAGGTTATAGGAAAACCGTACAGAGCAACTGGAAGGATTCTCCCCAGGAGCCTTCTTACGCCCACTACTAACGGACTCTCATTCCCCACATGCATGTTCCACCTGGGAGTATACAACTTCACAAGAAAATTCCATCGATGCTTCACCTCCTTCTCTAGGTCTCAGCAATAGGGTGGATCAAGAACTCTCAGAGCTCTGTAGCTAGTGTTGGACTCTCTCTGGGAGAAAACCACTTCCCAACAGACTCCCTCACCTGGAGAGAGTTGCTCACAGGCCTGAAAACCTGCCTCTTCTACCACAGGCTTGAAAACCCAGTTCTTCTACCATTTTCCAAATCAATTCCCGCAAGTTCAGGATGACAACAACGACAACAGCTTGGGTTAACTAACAGGTGATAGCAGGAATAGGAATACAGGGTATGGAAACAAAAAACGACAACAGGCCACTAAAATACAGCACGGTTCAGGTGATGCCTGCTTACAGGATGTGTGACAAGAAATCCATGCAAAGGTTGAACACAGACTCAATAGTTCAGGGAAAGGATGTATCAACTTCTCAAGAAAACCCCACGGGCCTCTGGTTTCGGAGCTGCGTGAGGGGTACAGAACTCAGACACAAAGATCCCTCGGTTCAGACAACTCATGATGGAATGGAGGTCCAACCCCCTCCATGGCTCAATTATTTGGTTAAATTGCATGTGCCTGGGCCGACACATGTTTCCCATGAAGTTGCATGCGTTCCATCAGCATGTGTTTCCCTTTGCGCACGTTCCCCTTTCTAGGGACTTAGGATAACAACATAAATCTCACATGGTTTTGGAATAATAATAAAATATTATTCTTAAGGACTTAAGCTCTTAAGATTAGCCCCTCTCCCAACCTTTCATCCCCCTCTCCCTTACCTAGACTTGTGGAAGCTTAGTTCCCCATCACTCATTCATCGTGGTCGGTCCACACGCAAAGATGTAATTACATTAATAATGTGCATCATTACATGTACAAAATCAGGCTTTTGGCCTTCAACACTTAGGCTCTCTGGCCTAATAAACGCATAAGCCCACCAACTTATATTAACTTGGCTCACCAGCCTATAAAACATACTTGCAATTCATAATACAATTGGGGCACATCCTTGGGGATATTACAATCCCCTCCCCTTATTTTTGCATTTTCCTCAGTACAACTCTTTACACAACATCAACAATATTTCCAAAATCTTCAAAAATGTGTGGGTATTCTGCCCGCATAGCATACTCATGCTCCCATGTCACATCCTCAAGACCGTACCAGGTCCATTGGACCTTTACAATCCCTATGGATCGATTCCGGAGTTGTTTTCTTTTCCAGTCCAATATGCGCGCAAGATGCACTTGCAGGACACCTTCTTGCTCCACCTGAATCACATTCCAATCAATTACATGATTATCATCAGGTATATATTTCTTAAGCAATGAAACATGAAACACATTATGCACAGTCATGGATGCAAGTAATGCAATCATATATGCAACTGGCCCAATCCTTTCTGGGATTTCAAATGGCCCACAAAATCTGGCTGCCAACTTGGTGCAGTTTCCCAGCTTCAGGGAACTTCTATTAGCTTTTACTTTCAGGAAAATATGGTTACCCACTTTAAATTCTTTGTGGGTTCTATTCTTATCAACATAATTCTTCTGCCTGTCTTGGGCAGCTTTCAAATTATGCTTAATTTTTAGCATTTGACCTTCCATTTCCTTGAGAAACTCTGTCCCAACTACTGCTCTATCAGTTGGGTTATCCCAGCTTATAGGAGTGTTTCACTTTCTGCCATAAAGTGCTTCAAATGGGCTCATTTTCAATGATGCTTGATACCCATTATTGTAGGTGAATTCTACCAAATGTAGGTAGTCTTCCCATTTCGATGGTTTGTCCATCACATACATCCTTAGTATGTCTTATATTACTCTATTTACCCTCTTTGTCTATCCATCAGACTCAAGATAATAAGTTGTACTGAAATTCAGATTCGTTCTGAATCCCTTGAATAACCCCTTCCAGAAATTTGAGGTAAATTTCGGGTCTCTATCAGACACAATTGTCTTAGAAATACCGTGTAATCATGCTACTTCCCTCATAAAAATGTCAGCAACATCCGTTGCCTTGTGAGTAGTCTTTAGTGCAATAAAATGGGCAGCTTTTGTAAGCTTTTACACCACTACCATGATGGAATTATGCTGCTTGCCTATTTTGGGCAATCCGATGATGAAATCCATCATTACTAATTCCCATTTCAACTCAGGAATGGGTAAAGATTGCAACAACCCTGCTAGATGTCTGTGCTCAACTTTAACCTTTTGGCATTCCATACATCTGTCAATGTATTCAATGATCTCTTTCTTCATACCTAGCCGGAAATAATGGCTCTTGACCGCTGCCACAATTTTCTGATATCCAGGGTGCCTTGCGTAAGGGACATTATGCATTTCATGCAAAATCATACATTTCAAGTCCTGGACATTAGATACATAAATTTTGTTTTTGTACAAAAGTGTTCTGTTATTTTCCAATTTATAATTTTCCACTTTTTGTGGCCTCTCACCTTGTTGTAGTTTTGCTACCAGCCCCCTGTACTGCAAATCTGCATTTGCAGCTTCCAAAATTCTTCCCTTTATATTAGTTTGGTACATGCTAATGGTTGTAGCATGAAATTCATGTACTCTTTTGTTGAGTGCATCAGCCACTTTATTCTCTTTCCCTTTGATATGCTTGATATCAAAATCGTATTCACTGAGAAACTCTAGCCACCTACTCTACCTAGCATTCAAGGTTGGTTGATCAAACAAATACTTCAGATTGTTATGGTATGTTCTCAATTCAAACCTCCTTCCCATGAAGTAATGTCTCCATTTCCTTAGAGCGTGAACGATAGCTGCCAACTCCAAATCATGAGTTGTGTAGTTCCTTTCATGCTCTTTCAACTTTCTGGATTCATAACAAATTATGAATCCATTCTGACTGAGGACTCCTCCTAGTCCTTCTTTGCATGCATCGGTGCATACCAAGAAATCTTCATTTGGATCTGCGATCCTCAGGATTGGAGCACTAGTTAACAGTTGCTTCAATTGTTGGAAGTTTCTCTCACAATACTATGTCCACAGAAACTTCTTCTCCTTCCTTTGCAAATAAGTGATAGGGTGAGTTATTCTCGAGAATCATGCGATAAATCTTCTGTAATAACCGGCTAGACCCATAAAGGATATGACTTCTGTCACATTCTCTAGCGTTGACCATTCTCTAATGGCCTCAATCTTCTTAGGATCTATAGCTATCCCATCCTTCGAACTAGTATGCCCCAAGTAATGGATCTGTTCTTGATAAAATGAGCATTTGCTCAACTTGGCATATAGCCGGTGCTCTCTTATCACTTGCAGCACCATCCTCAGGTGTTTTTCATGATCTTCCTTTGACTTGGAATACACCAGAATGTCATCCAGGAAGACTATGACAAACTTGTCTGGATAGTCCCTGAATACACCATTCATTAAGCACATAAAAACAACAGGTGTGTTCGACAGCCCAAACGACACCATTGTGAACTCGTAATGACCATACCTTGTTCTAAAGGCGGTCTTGTTGATGTCTTGATCCTTTATTCTTACCTATTCATATCCTGACCTGAGGTCTATATTCGAAAATATCACCACATCCTTCAGCTGATCGAAGAGGTCATCAATCCTTGGCAGAGGGTACTTGTTCTTAATAGTTACTTTGTTTAATTGTCTGAAATCAATACACAGCCTCAATGTTCCATCCTTCTTCTTCACAAACAAGACCAGGGCACCCCAAGGTGACATGCTTGGGTGTATGTACCCCTTCTTCAGAATCTATTCAAGCTGCAATTGCAACTCTTCCAGCTCTGGCGTACTCATTCTATAAGGAGCTTTCGACACTGTAGATGCTCCAGGAATTAAGTTTACATAGAAGTCAATATATCTCTTCAGAGGTACTTTGGGTACCTCCTGAAATACATCTTCAAACTCTTTTAGTGTCATATGGTCTCCAATATTTGAGACCTCATCCTTAGATGGTTCCTCCATATGGGCTCTAAATAATTGACAGCCTTTCCTGTAGCACTTCTTCAGCTGCATTGCTGAGATTTCTCTAACAACAACCACTCTAGGAATTCCTTGGACTTTTCTCTGACTCTCTTCCTCATCCAGGCAAGTGAATATGTTATTATGAAAGTCCAATATGGCATAGTGTTGTTCCAACCAGTCCATCCCAATTAGACATTCATAAGAACCTAAAGGTAGAATGTTCAATTCTGCCTTCGAGCTCATTCCATTCATGTCCACAGGACAGGACTTAACCAACTCAGTGACTTTCCTCTTGGTTCATGTAGCCAACTGTTACACATTATTTTCATCATCCCTATGACCGTTAATGATGTAAACCTATCTGTTGCCTTCAGAGGGGTCAGTGGCCTGAGTTCCTGAAGAGAGAAGGGAGAAGAACTTTTCTTGAAAAAAGAAGTTGCATTTTCCCTTGTAATAACCCTGTAAAAAAGGAAGTTCGCAGGTTGCTATATAGGCAGGGTGCGAGAATGCATGATTCTCGCAGGTTGCACCATAGCTAGGGTGCAATATGTTCACAAGTTTCTCTATAGGCAGGGTGCGAGAATGCCTATGCACGGGAAAAACAAGCGTTTTCTTGAATCTTCTAGAAGGAGAAACTTCTATGGTGAGGTGGCATCCAAATGGTTTGGATCTTACTCGCTTTCATGATTTAGTGGGATCATCCTAACATCCTCACCTTATCCTCTTCAACTTATAAAAGGAGAGGAGTTCTTATGACGAAAGTTAGCTTTGGTCAGCTTTGGAGCTTTTGGGATTGTTAGCTTAGTTAGAGTGGCTTTGAGATTTGCTTTGTCAAGATAGATTGTGAGTAGTATCAGATCTATGCTCTCAGAATTCTTGGAGTGGAAGTGTGTGGGGAATGAAGGATAGTTGGAAGGGACCTTACAACATCAAGGCCATGGTTGTAATCTCTCTTTCACATTTAATATGATACAGTAATATGATTCATTCCTATAAAGCTTGTTGTGTTTTATTGTATGATTCCTTGATCACATACATAGGTTTGTATTGAGTTTATGCTATTGCTATCACTTTGGTTGGTTGCGTTCTTTTGTAGGATCATCATTGTGTGAGCATTCAGATGGATCTAGGATGGTGATGGTGAGAGGAAGTGACATTTAAAAGGTATGTCACTTATCCCTCTTTAGTTAGTAAATTCAATATTTAAAACTTAAGGAAAGTGTCATGTTCTGGTGTGTTTTGTTCTAGATCTAGGTGGATCTAGGGAGATCTGTTAGTGTCCACACCTACCGATTAGTCCGATAACACCAGCTGCACTAACCAAGACTTTTCATGTTTGCTTCTCGACAATTGCAAAATTTTCACCACTCTAGGATCTATATAACTATGGCTAATCCTTGAATCAATTAAAATAGTAAATGGTTGGTTGTTAATCATACCTTCTACTTCAATCATGTGTGGCTGATATTATGATTTCTTGTTGTCTAGGGCTGCATAGATCCTTGGCATTCTACTGTCCATGTCCTCCATTTTTTCTGCCTGTTGTACATTATGGACAGCTCTCACTTTGCCATTTTTGTGGGGACAATCTCTGTACTTATGGTTTCCTTGACAGCCCCAACACTGAATGGGCATATGTCTTGGCCTTTGTTCACCCACTTTAGCCTTTATGGGCTCTCTAAAAGATGGTTTTCCCATATGACTGTTTTTGAAAAAGGGAGGCTTGTTTCCCTTCTGCCTCATCTCTTTCTTAAACTTCCTCTAGTCATCTCAAGCCTTCTGAAAGGTAGGCTTTTCTCTTTGTTGCTCATATAAGCATTTCGCCCTCCTTATCGTTTCTTCCATGGTCATAGGGTCATCATATTGAATCTTGTCACCAATGGAAGGTGGCAGCCCACTCAAATACCTTTGAATATTTACGGTCTCTTTCTTGATGAACAGGACATAATTTAGCAATTCCATAAATCTTCGTTTGTATTCATCAATGGTCATGCTGCCCAGCTTGAGTTCAAAGAACTCTTTCATATTTCTGTCATAATATCTCTTAGTTAAATACTTCTTCTCGAAATACCTCTTGAATTCCTTCCACGTGATATCTTTCTCTCTAATGTGCTGCACTTGCACAAGTTGATCCCACCACATGGATGATTTTCCTTTCAATTAATACATCGCAATTCTTCCTTCCGCATGAGAGGAATAATTCTGCAGTGGGAAGTACTTCCTCATGCCTAGAAGCCATGTCTCGGCATATTCCTCCTTTTGGTGTTCTCCATCAAACGTGGGAGGCTTAATCTTATTCATTTCCCCATTCAATTCATCCACTCTAGACCTCCTATGCTTCCTGGTAGGAGATGGGCTTGAACTACTGCATGCTTCCTTACTAGAATGCTTTGGGGAGCGACGACGATGTCTGCTAACACTCCTCGATCTTATTTTCCTTTCAGGGGTCCTGCAACTCCCTGTTTTGCTTGAGTCACTCTCTTTTTCCAATTTCTTTTCTATTCTTTCCAGATTCTTCAACAACTTTAAGTTGAATTCACCTTGTTTATCCTGAGTTTTCCTAAACTTTTTTCTATCTATTCAGTGAGTTTGGGCATCTTTCTGCAATTTTTCAATGATTTTCATCATATTCCCTTCTTTATCTATCTATTCTCTATGGCCATTGGAGTTTGATCCTTCAACTCCCAAATAAACATCCATCCCTTTAGCTTCGTTCTCTGAACTGGAATCATTCTATGCTTTCCCCATTTCTTTTCCCTCTGCGGAAACTCTAAACGGTTCTGGACCTCGTTAAAAATATGCAAACACAACATGCAGACAACCGTAATGTGTCAGTTCATCTCTCCTTAACAATTCTACACATTCAAAACCAATCCGATTTAAGAAATTGTTTCGATGTCACGAATTTTCCCAGCTCTACTCGGTTCTGTAAATTTTGGGTGATGGTGTAAGGTAGCTAGAGAGGTAGTAAGGGGGCCCAGAGGGCCCATAGTGATAATAGTGGAGGTCATTCAATGTAAGGTGGACTAGTTCCACTATATTCAGTGATTGAGTTCTTAACAAGTGGTATCAGAGCACTTTCCTTGGCAGACATTGTGGGCAAATATTTTTTATTTTTGCA
Organism: Picea engelmannii; assembly: GCA_009831015.1. Classification (NCBI taxonomy): domain Eukaryota; kingdom Viridiplantae; phylum Streptophyta; class Pinopsida; order Pinales; family Pinaceae; genus Picea; species Picea engelmannii. The sequence goes on along the minus strand of ML809478.1, from coordinate 81,528 downwards.
GATTTTTTTTTCAGAGAAGTAAAAGAGGGCCGCAACATTCCAGAAATTTTTAGTATATTTCTGTGAAAAAATTGCAAAAACAGGTTGTGGATCTGAGTTTCTCTCAGAAAAACACCCAAGTTAAAAAAAAAAATCATCCAAAACGGAGTCCGGAAAGTCAAGATATTGAAGTTTTAAAATTTGCAATTTTTCAGGGTTTTTTCCGCGGACGGCGGCGCACATTTTTTTATTTATGTAGCATATGGAGGCTGAATTTGCCAGAATAAATTACAGATCTGAGTTCCTCTCACAATTTCACCCAATTTAAAAGAACAAATCAGCCGAAACGGAGTCTGGAAAGTGAAGTTATGAGCATTTTAAATTCAACAGTTTTTCAGGGTTTTTTCCGAAAAACGCCGCGATTTGCTGCAGTAACTTATTGTTCTATTTTTTGGGTTTTTTCATGACGGATGTGGGACCGAAGAGTTCATAGGGTGATCATATGGCTATTTCCTCTCAAACCCTCAAGGGAATTCTTGAAGCATTCAAATCCAAATTGTATGACACATAGGATGCTAGATTGCATGACCTTGCAAATGGCTTCAATGATAATTTCCGTAGTATTTGAGATTCATTGGATAACATGCAGCAAATATTTCTTATGGCAGATATCAGGGATGAATATAATCAAGAAATATATGCTTGGTATGATTTTGAGTCTGATTGTGATGATTGGTATATGAATAGTTGTCATTTATGGGATGACAACCACTTTCATATTTTATTTGATGACTCTAATCCACCTTCTGTAGAGAGCATCAATATTACAAATCGAGAGCCAATGATTATTACCAGAGTTCATCCTGCATATTCTACAGTGGTATTATTCCTTCCAGATTCTATTATGACCCTTTTCCACTATGTGGATGGATATTCTTATTTGGATCCACATGACAGGTGTCAGTCTTTGGAGCATCATTTTGAGTTGGTTATTGGGTTCCAAAATCTTCCACGGGGAGTTCACATGAGCACTTGGACATGGGACCCAG
>ML809478.1:52947-80288 GCA_009831015.1 Picea engelmannii | reverse complement strand
GGGCCCATAGTGATAATAGTGGAGGTAATTCAATGTAAGGTGGACTAGGTCCACTATATTATTAAATAAGGCCCACTATGGTAGTTAGATATAATAAATGGGTAATTAGATATAATAAATGTAAGGGCACTTCTTAGAAGGTTCTACTTCTAGAAGATTCCTCTTCTAGAATGTTCTTAGGTGATGGTAGCACTACATAAAGGGGTTCGAGCAATGTAATGAGATATGAAGAGAATTATTGTATTTGGAGCGGTAGCTCAATAGGAGGATGCCCCCTTGAAGAGGCAAGAGAACATGAGAGGATCCCTTCCATAATAGGATCCATTGTATGGTGTTTCCTTACCTCAAAGGTTTCTATAATAAAATGATGGTTTTCTATATGGTTTCATATATCTTGTGTGGTGATTGTATTCATATATCTTTGGATCTGTTGTAATATTTTGTATTCAGGTATTTGGTTCTTAACACAATGAGTGATTTTTATGTGTAACAGATTGCCCCCAAAGTGAGAAGTCAGAAGATGATGATGACTAAAGTACTTTGTAGAATTTTTCGAGCAAGGGTGAGGACTTAGAGAGACTGGAAAAAGCTACACACAACCATCAAACAAATATTATGACATGTTTCAAACCCAAGGCAGACATACCTATGCTTGAGTGATAAAGACTTTTTAAGGTATGGCCGCCATAGAATACACTGTAGATCCATAATCATATTGATAAAAAGGTATAGCCACTGAAGATACAATGTGGATCTATACTCTTATGACCTGAACTGATCATAGCCATGAAGAATACATAGTGGATCTATGAGACGACAAGAGATAGCCACGACCAATACAAAGTGGATCTATGTAATAGTATATGTGTCATAGTTCAAAAGAAACTTTGTCGCAATGTGGGAAAAGTTTATACAATATTGATGACTCAACCCAAGGTATTCTTACCAATCTCGATGTAGTATGAATCTAACCATGTGAAATAGATGTCCTGATGTTGAACATGGTAGAAACCACTTGATTACCGGTCAATGAGGTAAATTGTTAACAAGCGCGAGGGAGATCACCATTGATGTCAATGATTCCCAAGGTACTCTAGTACATTCCAACGAATGTGAATGGATGAGCTAAAGTCAAACATCCATGGAATCATCCGATTAGAGGTCAATGATGTAAACCCTACTATCGGACGCAAGGAGGTCTGCCATTGAGGCATGTAGGTCCCAAGGTACTAATTGGTTTCTAAGTCTAGCTCCTGGATAATGTGTTGAAGTCGACAGGAATAGAATCGTCGAAGGAGGGCCTTGGTATATCCCCCATCAACGACATGAAACTAACATAGATATGTAATTGGTGGATCAAATGAACATGGACTGACACAGGCATTGAAACAGGAATATGTGATGGTTGACTCTTGAGGCAGATACTTCCCTTGAACACTAAGGCATGACAATAGAAACTTGACAGGGACCAAAACTTGATAATGCAGTGGATGCTATGACTTTCTTCGGGTGACCCAAAGGAGTAAGGAAACTCGAAGGAATGGTTCAATGTAGAGGTTCGGTAGATTGAAATACGTGCAAAGATAAAATGTCGTGTTCAAGGGCGACTGTAAGGATCACTGGTAATGTTCTCAAAAATTGCTTGGCTTGCTTCTTTCATTTTTTCCCCCATCCAGATAGACGAGTACCTCTTTTTGGTTTAACGAGCTCGAGGAGGGTAACACATGCTCGATATAACTCACCTTCGGTAAGTCCCTCTTCCTTTGTTTAACAAACTGGAAGAAGTAAGGGTTCGGTCTCGTATGGGCCCTTCAATGTATGATTGTTTAACGAGTCCATAGAAGGTAAACTCGGTGGTTTTTCATATTTAGATAGTCTGAAAAGAACTTAAAGACGAATCCAGTGTTGTCCTTTTTCGTAATGGTAGTCTCGTGAGGCCAAAAAAGAGATAAATTATCACTCGAAATATGTCCTTTCAAAAATTTTAATGAGTGGGAAAGGAAGCAAGATCACTAGACAATATTTTCATGTTAGAGAGTCTGAAAAGAGATTAAAGGAGACTCCAAGGGGTTCCTTTTTCGTATAACCATGCGAGTCCGAAAAAGAGATAAAAGTTTGCCCGGTTGCGTTCTCATGTATTTACGAGCACGAGAAGGAACAAAGACTAAGCTCGATACTCTACCCCTAGCTTGAAAGCTAGTGGATTAACTCTGGAATGATCATCAAAGGCTGGAGACATACCCCCAAGCTTCAATTCATTCACTGACTTTGAGGTTGTCACCAATTTCTGTACTAGATGGACAAAAAGGATAAGGGTGGATGAAATTAAGGTTCAAATTTGAGACCTGACGAAAGACTCGACTCGACATCTACTAGATTTAGTGAAAGACTCAACTTTGACGAGAGGTGACTGTTTCATTTTTTAACGAGCTTACACAAGAAAAGAAATATGCTCAAGGCTCCGGGTTCAATCCCCAGATATCTATTTCATTTTTTACCGAGCTTGCTACAGAGAGGAAAATTATGCTTGTAGCCTCTATTTCATTTTTTAACGAGCTTGCCATAGAGAAAAGAAACTATGCTCGTAACCTCTGTTTCATTTTTTAACGAGCTTGCTACAGAGAAGAAAAACTATGCTCGTGACCTCTTCTTGATCATGGCTTCCAAGAGGATAATGCTCTGGAAGGACACCATGTCAAGGGACAACACTCAGTCATGGCTTCCAAGAGATCTTCACTGGATGGAAGAACAATGCTCTGGAAGGAACACATGTCAAGGGCCATGACAGGGGTAAGGAGATCATGCTCCAATAACCCTACCGAAGATATCACCATGTCAACTACCATATCCAAGTCATTGGAAGTTGAAGTCACGGGAGACAATGCCACATAATTGACCTGTGGCAGGGGTGATACCAACTGCTGATAAGAACCATTTAGGGATGTCATTGGGTTGATGGTCAAGTCAGGGCCAATAAATGAAAGTTGATCAATAGTCACCATTCTTCCATCATGTGGGGAAGATATCACATGAAAAAGAGTGGACACAATAGCTTTCATGGCATAGACATAATCTCACCCAAGGAGTAAATCAAAATCCAAGGGGTCCTGGACTACCATAACGTCAAAAAAGACATTTTTCCCTCCCAAAGTTGCGGGAAACCGAGGAAGGATCCCTAAAGGGTGACTGGTTCTTCTGTTAAAAGCAAATAGAGTCTGGGTAACTGGCACAAGTTGAGGATAAACCAAAGCTTTCCAAGCAATAGAGGACAAAATACTAACGGACAAACCTTTGTCTATAAGTGTCTGAGGAATGGCCCGACCAAAAACCTGTACTATAATCTTGAAAGGTATGTGAGAGGGAAGACGAGGTCCAATTAGCACACCCCAATAAAAAAGGATGGCCTCATTACTTGGAGGATTTTTCACATGAGAAGGAGGAATGCCCCCCGACACGGTAGATCCTCTATCAACGAGAAAAATGTGGGCAAAATTGGGTTTATCTCTAGAGGGAGAGTAGGGTCGACCGATGGTGGAACCGGATCGACCACTTTGGCACTATTTAGAGAAGGAGTGGGATTGACCGATGATGTAACTAGAGCAACCACTTTGACACTCCTCAAGGGAGGAGTGGGATTGACCGATGATGTAACTGGAGCAACCACTTTGACACTCATCAAGGGAGGAGTGGGATCGACCGATGGAAGAAATAGATTGACCACGTTAACACTCTTCAGATGAAGGGTGGGACTAACCAATGACGGGACTGGATCAGTCACTTGGGTTTCACTTTTCAGATAAAAAGTGGGGTTGATCGATGACGAAACTGGATCAACTACTTTGGTGAGTGGTTCAACCGAAGATGAAACTAGATTGACCACCTGATCAACCGAACTGACCAGGGATGGAACTGAAATGACCATTCTAGCAACTAACGATGGGTTGGGGAAAATCTTACAATAACCAGTTGGAAGTTGAAGATTTTCCAAAAGAGAAGAAGCCTCGTCCATACGAGGACAAAGGTGAGAATAATGATCACCTTCACATAACATACAAGGGAATTTGACAGTTGTCTTCTTTTTACCAACCTTAACGTCACTAGTTGACGGGGTGTCACCATCATGTCTAGTAGAGGCCGATGATGTGGAGGACCACATTTCTAAGACCTTGGGGATACCAGGAAAATCCCTTAGAAAGTGGTCACCCTTACAAAGACTACAAGGGAATTTGGGTTTCAGATTCTTCATTTTAATCTTCTTGACCTCATCAACACTCTCAGTACTATTAACAATAGTTGGTTGCTTGGATCCAACATCCGATATGGTTGGAGGCTTGGTCCTTTTCTGGTTATTCTTCTTCTTCTCTTTCTGTTTCTTCTTCTTCTGATCAACCTAGCTACTTGCTTAGAGCTTTCACTAGGTGAAGAAGGAGAAAGGGAAGGAGATCTGACAGGCGAAGAAGGATAAAAATTGACATGAGGTTGATGTGTGGGTGGTGTGCTTACATATGAAGCACCTGCATTCGAGATCACCATAGTGGAAAACAACCATACCGGTAACCCAATTGTGAGATCTGGAAGGCTCAAAGTAGCGATGTAAGAAGGACCAACATTTTCATAAGAAGGAAAAACAAAGGCTTACCCTGGAAAAGGGGTTCCTTCATGGGTCATTCTGGGAACTGATGCCATAAAAATAAAAAAAATCCAACCTAGATTATGCTAGGGAGAACAAACAACACATGCTAAAAATCTAGTAAGCAAGCAAGCAAACAAAACCTTCTCACAATGAGCACACTAGTTGGTGATGAAGTCCAACGTCGTGGGAACAAAGTAAGAAGGGGCTGAGATAGAGTGGGTGGAAAAGTTACGCTGACGACCTGCTTAACAGACTTACACCCTGGTGCAAGATCCCACACATAATCATGGGTATACCCTCCAAGGAGCCCGAGTGAGTCTAGTTAACGTCAATTCTAGGTACCATCAAGACTTACCCCTTCACAGTCACCTTGTGTAAAGACCCTAAAGAGATAAGCCACTAAGGCTACCAACTACAACAATGATGCCTGGGGAAACAATCAACAGTCCGATCCACGCGCAAGAGTGGGGTATCTATCCCTAAATCAACTTGAAAGGATTCCACTCATCATTGTGGGTATACCTTCAAGCGACCCCCATAATATGCATAATCTCTACACCAAGACCAACAAAGCAGGGTGAATAACTTTGCTAGTCTTAATGCGACCTCGTGATTGACCCTTGTGTGAGAAGGGCTTCCTAGGACAAAATGTAGCAATTGGATTTCACCACTCTCTAACACAAGATTCTATGTTTGTTTGTAGCTTTGGAAAGTTATCTTTCACCCCTATTCCAAATCCCTACAACTAATCTAATGTAGGTTTGCTACCAGAAAATGTAAAAATGTCTAATAAATTTTAATTTAGCGCTTGATTTTTAAGGCTGTTGTTACTCAAAAGGAAAATTGCGTGGACAATGTGGTGTTTTGACCGAATTGAAATTTATGAAAAGAGATGAATATGCAATCTTTTCATTTTGATGAAATCTATGCTACGAGAAGAAGAAAACATTCATCATTTCAGATGCACAATGTCCCAAAATGTCAAAAAAAATGCAATTCCGCTACTTCAAATGCAACCTAGTTTCACGACCCAAAAGCAAGAATGTCGTCAAAACAATGAGAATTGAAAGAAAACAAGTATAATATTGTTCTAACAATAAATCAATCAAGGATTTGACCACCAACAAGCATTCAAAGAGTACAATAAAATGTAGAGAAGAATCCAAGAAATGACAGGGAGAAAGAGAAAATACCCAAATTGTCTTGACAAAACAAGCAGCTAGAAAGGAAATTTCACATTTATGAAAGAGGTTTCAAGCTCCAATCAATACAAGAGGGGTGATAAGCATCAAATACTAACCTAAAAAACTTCACAAACCATCCACAAAGACTGGGTAAAGACTTTCACAAAACAGGCTAAAAAAATCTGAGTAAAAGAAAGAAAAAACTCTAAAAAAAAAGACTATCGCTCCCCCAGAAGGGTGTACAAAGTGTTGCAACGCTCCCTAAGACACTATAGGGGAGCGTTGACGCCTTGGTATGGCCTACAGGGGGGCGTTGATGCTCCCATAAACTCAGAAAAAGAGTAAAAAAACATGCAAAAACTCACCCAGAATGCTTGAAAATTGGGGAATTTGCTAGTGAAGGTAAGAGAAGATTAATGGATGATGAACAACCAGGAATTGTTTGGGAAAATGGCCTCAAATATCAAATGGAATAGTGGCATATATATCTAATTTTCCTTACAACAACTTTCATACCATCAGATAAAGGAGAAAGCAGTAAATCGACTCCAAACCTCGAAAGAAGAAGAGTGATTCAAAGTAAAGAAGAAAGAGATGTCACAAACCCAAACAAAGCATCATGACCTCTTATAAATCAAGGTGTTGGAGACCCAAACAAGGATACACTGAGCTGATGAGAACTCTAAGCAACTGCAAACAACAAAAGATGGACTCAGAGACCAATTCCCTACAAGATTTTCCTCATAAAAAGGGCAGCGCTCTGGTGTCAAGGACACCAGAGTATTGCAACGCTCCCTGAAGGCTTGGAAGGGGGTTCCAGCACTCTGGTATCAAGGGCAAGGGAGAGATAGCCTCTCAAACTTCAGAAAAATGCCCAGAAATGAAAAATTTCAAGCAAATTCAGAAATCCAAAGTGTAAGGGATGAGATAAAGGGTCAATCAACAAATCTAAGAATCAAGGACACAGTATGAATAAGATCAAAATGAGAAAAGGCCAATAAATATCTAGGAAATGAATAAAAAATCAGAGCTCCTCCCCAGTGGAGTCACCAATTTTTGTTACAGGTGAATCCTCCTGCGAACAAGCGGTTTCCCTCTTTGTCTCTAGACCCCTAAGACCAAGACAGAAAGGGTGCTATCATTGGTCACTGACATCCTTTTAGATCTAATTAAGTTAATGTATGAAGAGGAAGAAGAAAAGTGTACCTTTTTAATGGCGTTATCCTCACATTGTCCAAGTTGAGCTTCAAGCCTAAGCTCCTCGATAGGTCCTGTAGAACAAACAAAGATACAACAAGCTTCCTATTCGACTCAGATTAGCTTGAAAATAGATCTATCTACTAGAGACAAGTTCATGTGGAACAAACACAAACTTGAAAGAAACAGGCCAAGCATATATGTATATTATTGAGAACAAATGAAGAGTACTTACAGACCTTTGATGAAGGTGCAACAACTTCTTCCAGCTCTCTTTGTCCAACCTTTGCTCAAGTAATCCACACTGATTATGCTTCAATGGTATCTTACTTATGGGATCATAAGTTTGATGCTTTCTATCTTCTCCAATCTCCAATACCACTTATGAGATCATAATTTTGGTATAATTCTCAATATCCATATCTGCTTTCACCATGAGGAGGCCTCCTTATATAAGCTTTGAGAGGCCCAACCACTTGATATATCTTTGGGATAAGTTGAGGATTATTCTCCTTTAGTTGTGGATCTTCCCTAAGATCATGCCTTGACCTCAGATTCAAATCCAACCAACTTCAGAGATTGAGGGGATTCTTGCCTGATTTATCTCAACAAACCACAATTCGCCCAAAAAGGACCAATGCTCCCTCAAAAGGGGCACAGAGCGTTGGAACACTCCCTCAGAAGAGGGCACAAAGCGCCAGCGGTCCCTGACAGTATATAGGGGAGTGCTCCCTTCCAAATTTTATTTTTGAGTGGCTTGCTCCATGGCAAAATACTTGTACTCCTTATCAACTGATTTATCCTCTTCAAAACTAGTCTTTGAGGTGTCTTAAGTGTCCTTATGATGTCATTAGAGAGATGACATAGGCAAGATAATAGTATGATGTTTGGACATTTGTGACCAATATGCGACACTTGCAACATTTGTAATGACGACACTAGCCATCATTGCAATGAGTGATTTTGATGTGCAACAGATTGCCCCCCAAAGTGCGAAGTCAGAAGACGATGATGACTGAAGTACTTTGTAGACTTTTTCGAGCAAGGGTATGGACTTAGAGAGACTGGAAAAATATACACACAACCATCAAACAAATATTATGACATGTTTCAAACCCAAGGCAGGCATACCTATGCTTGAGTGATAAAGACTTTTTAAGGTATGGCTGCCATAGAATACATTGCGGATCCATAATGATATTGATAAAAAGGTATAGCCACTAAAGATACAATGTGGATCTATACTCTTATGACCTAAACTGATCGTAGCCATGAAGAATACATAGTGGATCTACGAGATGACAAGACATAGCCATGACCAATTAGTAGTATGTCAGTTGAATGGTAGTTACTGTGTGCGTGACCCTACATTACTCCAACGATTCCTACGGATATGTCTTTTGGAATGACAATTTTATTTTATTACTTCTCATCACATACCTAGGAGTTCTAATTATGTATTTGATGCATATGCTAATTTTGTTTTAGATTGGCATTGGTCACATAACTAAAGAAAATAAAACATTCTCATCAATGTACACATTGTAACATAAGTAAAGCCAAAGAACCATGTTTTTATATATATTTCAAAAAATATTATGTTTATAGTACAAAATTGGGGCTAACACCCTCAATACAAATATACAACCAATAATACAAAAGTGATGACATTTACGCCTGTGGTGCCAGATGAGTGTCATGATAGCAAACTACGGCATTTGCGAGACGTCGAAAGAGTTGCACCTAAGCACGAGACATGCCTACCACCTGTCGCTGCATAGCCTCTGACAGATCCTCCACCTGAACCATCAAAATCCTTTGTGTCAAACTAGACAGGTTACCCTGCACGTTTTGAAAGACTCTCTCTACTTCTCCTCCCGCTACCTCATCTCCCCGGTGCCTCCAACGATGTCGTGGAAACTCGTTCGGCCCTCGTGGACCTATGTCTGCATCATATACATGTCTAATTAGTACTTAAACATCATCCAAAAATATTTTTGTTTTCCTATACAAAAATACAAAAAAATAAATATTTAACAAAAAACTTTGACATACATATGTCCCCGTAGGCGGTCCCTGGTGGTAATGGCATGTCAGGGTCCCCTCTGAAATCGATCCCTGTGTAAGGGTATTCATCCAGAGCAATGACCTACCATCTCCACCAGTAGAATAAGTCATCGTTGTAGGGTGTGGGCACCCTACGTCCCTCCTTCCATCTCATCACCTCGGTCCATTGTGCCATGGCTGGATCGTGAGGTCCATGCAAAATGATCTCAACTCTAGGTCCCAAAACTAGAACCCACTCAAAGAAAAAGCTACACAAGATAGAAGAAAACCCGAAGTTCCTCTTACTACCCTGTTTGCATTCTGTCAACTGGCTCTTCATGTTAGCCAGTAGTGAGGTGCACCAGTCGTACAACGTGGGTCTCAAGCACTCTACGGAGTAGAACATAAGCGACCTCGATGCCTAGTGCAATGAATTCGATATTGTGATCCGTGTCAAAACGAGGACAACAATCTTGAGGCTTAGATTGTTTATCGCTCGAATGGGGAGTTGAATCCCGACTTTCTCGATCCCTGCAATGCAATGAGCATCTATGTATTCCTCTATTTTCGTACCGCTCCCATCTCCCTGGGCTTTGAGGTTGAACACCTCACCCCGACGTGACAACCCTGTCAAGAAATAAATGTCCTCGACTTTAATCCTTAATGGTTGACATCAAGGTCGAAGATCTCACTATCTGGATCCCAGTAATCCATGAGCAACTGTAGCAATCTCACTTGGGCCCTCATCCCTTTAAGAGTCCAAAACTTATACAACCTGCATCTTTTCAAGGCCATTTGGGCCCCTGGATCTCATTCCACAACAACATATACCTCCTCATGTTCCCTTTCCCTCCACTCTAACACCATCCTGCAAGAAAAAAATCCTTTTTTGAGTTAGCAATCTATAAAAAACAATGTTTACAGACATATACATGGGTTACAGCATTCACGGCTGCGTATAGGGCTGAGTATACATTGGTTGTATTTTAGACAGCCACGTATACTCACGTGTATACGCGACCTGATGAATGGTATCCCGCGTACACCTAAACTTCTAATTTGGACCCTAAATAACTTAAAAATTAGAAACTAAATTAAAAATCTAATCCACTGAAAAGAAAGAGGAGGGGAAGAGGAATTGCCTGGTCTAGATAGTCGTCAATTCCGTCACTCGTAGCTCCCACAATCACAAGTTGAAGTTTAGAGGTAATTTGGTCCAAAATCCACTATTTGGGTAAAAAATACAAATGGTATAGTAAATTTGTTTTTTTTTACTATTTATAGAAAAAAATTACCCACTTTGCATAGTTTCAAATAACATTTTTGTCTAATGGACTAATACGATAGTGGATTGAGTTGATTTTTGTAGTTTTGTCCAGGGATTCTTGCGGTTTTCATCATTATGTCACCCATTCATAACTTTGGACAAGTATTTTTGCTACCCAACATATAGGATAGGTATCAATTCCATCATGCACACTTGCATCGTCCTATGACTATCACTCATATGCCTTAGGTACAAACCCATTTTATAGCAACCCAGAACCTTCTATCTACTACTAGAAGTGTCTTTATCAAATGGTAGAGACTTACTAAACATGGGTACCCTAGTCAGATTCTCTGCTTCATTCGGTGCCCATGCAAAGATTTTTTCTGTAGGACTGAGAGTCCCTTATAGCTAATACATGAATTTTTTTGAACCTCATTTCTCACTCACAAACATGCTAACCTATACCTAGAGGACCCCCAAGCGAGTTTGATTTAAGCTCTTTTCCGACTCATTTTCAAAAAGTGAAAAGATTGTCGAGTGAACTTGTCTCTTTCACACTCGTAAATTGGATTTGAAAGGATGCCTACTTGGTGCAATTTTATCCCTTTTTCAAACCAAGTAGACTAAGATTATGAAAAAGGACATTTTTCGGCATTAAGTTGTGATTGCATCTCATGCCCTTTGTTGCAATATTGAGCCTATTGTCAGTTCTCGCTTTGCGTTATAAACTGCTTACCTCAACAGTTTTCATTCTCAACCAAGAAGAGCGTTGTTTATATCCTTCACATCTTGACACCCTATGCCCAGGAGGGAACATTCCCCTGAGTGTCCATATCCCACATGCACCTCTTTTCATTGAGCATAGGTATGTTCCACTGCTGGAATTATTTTTTCTTACTTGCAACACTCGTTTCCTCCTTTGTATTATAGCATTCATTTGACTATGAAAAAACAAAAAAAGACGGGCGGGAAGGGAGTATTATATTATATTGGTAGCAGTCGTGTCACCTTTGAACATAGTGTTACACATCAACATTACTCACTTTGATAAGTGTCGCAAGTGTCGCATGTTGCTCACAAGTGTCGCAAGTGTCAAGCGAAGCATACTACCATGATGACGACACTAAGGAGACACTTAAAATGCCTCAAATACTTGATTTGAAGGAAGAGGAATGGCTAACTGAAGTTAAGAACCTCTTGCCACCTGCAAGAAGCTTTCAATCTAAGGTTTTAGAAGAGAGCGCTTCCCTATATCACCCTTAGGAGTGTTGGCGCTCCCCTATAAAGTGCTAGGGAGCGTTATAATAGCAAACATCCCTTCTGAGGGAGCGCTATGGATTTTTAGAGCGCTGGCACCCCCCTAAAGCCTACTAGGGAGCGCTATAGCGCTCTGATGGCCTTTTTGGGGGAGCGCTACCTATTCCGGGCAACAGTTAATCTGTTGAGGAGAATAAGGGGAAGATCTTTCAGTCTTGGAAGGCAGTTGCATTCGAATTCCTGGTTCACCCATGATCTTAGGAGAAGATCCCTGGATTAAGGAGGGAAATCCTCAACTTACCCTAAAGATACCTCAAGAGGTTAAGCCTCTCTAAACCTATATAAACAGGCTCTATCATGGTGGAAGGGGGGAAGAATTAGAAGCATGAAACCTATGATCTCATAGGAAACATACAGTGAACTAGAGGAAAGTAATCAATGAAGTTGCTATCATCCGGATTGTGGATCTTTTGAGCAAGGGTTAGACAAAGGGGACTTGACGAAGCTGTCGCATTCGCATCTACGGTTGTAACTTACTTCTGTCACTGTTCTCATCAATATGACACGCTTGGCCTGTTTCTTTCTAGTTTGTGTTTAATCTCACATAAACTTGTCTCTGATAGATAGATCTATTTCCAGCTAATATCAATAGAGTAGGAAGTGGCTATACTATTGTTTGTCCATAGGGCTCATCGAGGAGTGAAAGATTGGAGCTCAACTCAGAGCGTACAGGGACAAACGCCAATAAAAGGTACTTCTTTTCTCCTTCCTCCTCATGCATTAGTTTGTATAGATCTGAAAGGAAGTCAGTGTCCACATTAAGCATCTTCTGTCTTAAGAGTTAAGAGTCTAGCTGTCAAGAGGAGATCTACCTGTCCGCGGGGAGATTTTCCTTCAATAGAAACTGACGACTCCGCTGGGGAGAATCAAATCAAAAATTTGGGTTTTGATTTTTCCTCATAGACTTGTCTTACCCTTTGATTTTTTTCAGACCTGGTTCACCCCTTTTGATTGATTTCATGTGTTGATTGACTCCTCACCCCATCACTCTCATCTTGATTGCCAAAATTAGACTAAAATTTTGGATTTTTAGACATTTTCATGAGATTTTCAAGCGTGGCACCCCTATGGCTATGTTAACAGAGCACCAACACTCCCTGGATGTGTTAGACAGAGCGATATAATGCTTCGTGCCCTTTACACCAGAGCGCCAGCCCTCTTTCAGCCAAAAAACCTTTCCAGAATTGCTTTTTCAGGGTCCAGTCTCTGTGTTTCACTTGCCGAGCCTCTCTGTGAGTCAATGCTTCTTCCCATTCAACTTTGACATCCTTTCTTATGAGGAACAAATACCTTGCTATTTAGATTTTATAGCCTTCTTCATTATTTTTTAGTTTTTCTACTAATGGGAGTTTGAAACCAATGCACTATTTTTCTCTCCTTTTTTACTCAGCGAGAAATTCTGGTGAAGGACATCAGAAATCTACGAATCTCTTCATTTGGTTTTTGTTGAGGTCATTGTTCTTCGACATCTCTTTTTTGTGTGAAATTCTTGATTTTCTTTGTTTTCTTTTCTTTTGCTTCTTGTTTTTTTATCACAACAAGAGGGTGTATTGTTTGTACGAAACATGCTTATGTTTGTCTGAGTTTCCTTGATCCAAAAGGATAATTGGCAGGAGAAGTGTCATTTTGAATTAATAATTATTCGCACACAAACAATAAAGAAACATCTTCATGATTGATTTGCATATTAGAAGACATTTCCAAAAAGTTATAGCACCACACTGGATTTGATTAAAAAATTTGTTTGAGGACATTCCTTCTTAGTGTTTGTTAGTGAAAATAACTCTTTCTCTCTCCTTTAAATAGATGTTAATCGAAAAGAAATGATTGCTTATCATATTTGATGCATTTTTTGGGGATTGAGTCATCATTCCATCCATTTCACTTCCATGCACCCCTTTTGAGTAAAGAACAGCTATAAAATGAACGCTAATTAAAAACTATCTAGAACATTTTCTTTTCTAGGATCCTCCACCAACAGTAGACTAGGATTAGTACTTTGGATTAGGCTGTGAGCATAACTCTCCAAAGTTTCCAAAACAAACATTAGCATCCAGAGCTAGGGAGAGTCAAATCCAATCGTCATATAAGTCTGCCTGGGATCCCCCTCTTACACAGGGGTTACGCACTCGGTCGCACTCGGGAAAGCTACGGAGATTATCCCTCCGTGGTTTGACTGATTGTAGTAGTCAGATCATATTATGGGGATCGCTTAAAGGTATACTCACAATGTTGAGTGGAAGCCTTTCAAGTTGATTTCAGGCTAGATACCCTGCCCGTATGTTCAGACTGGACTGTCGAATGTACTCTCCCAGGGGCTAACTTCGAATTGGTAACCTTAGTGGCCATAATCTTTAGGGTCTTACACAAGGTGACAGTGAAGGGAAGTCTCACTGTACCTGGGACAGACATTGGTCAAAATCACTCGGGATCCTTGGAGGGTAAATCCACAATTACTTTGTGGAAGCTTGCACCAAGGTGAAATTTCATTAAGCAGGTCACCATTGTAACTGTTCCACCATATCCCTGCCCCTTCTTGACTTGATCGCACGACGTTGGATTTCATCACCAACTAGTATGGTCATCGAGAGAAGATATTGTTTGCTTGGTTGTGATTCCTAGATTCTATTAGTGTATGCTGCTTCTTTTTGGTAGTTGGCCATAGATTTTCTCTGCCGACTCTTTTTCGCCAACATCGACCCTCCATGCCATTCGCGGAGGCTACAAGGACTTCCTCCAAAAAATATGGAAGATAATACCCCTTTACCCCCTCATTCTATGGAGGAATATCCTCAACAAAGCGAGGTTCACGACACTATAACCTCCCAAGAAGAAGTTCCCACTTCCTTAGAGAATTTTCGAATTGTTTCAGAGTCTCTGTAGGCTTTCCGCATTCCGGAGGGATATGAGAGACGTGTTCTCCAACTTAATTCAGCCGGTGAATTCATCGTCATCGATCCTTCTGACGTTTCGACTGGGTCTCATTCAAACCCTCTAGTCGATGACCCCTTTTGGACCACAGACATTGTTCGAAGTCCACCGTGCATGGTGCGAGATCTTTATGGAATAGGAATAGGTGTTGACACGCCTATCACCTACACCGTACCCTTAAACCATTTTACCGGTACTACCGTTTTTTCAACTACACTGTCCGTTGATAAGAACACATCATCTGTTGGCCCAAGCTCCACATTTTCTCTCCAAACGGCTCACTCTACAATGGTCCCTCACGTTTTGATTATTCTCGCTGGTAATGCGGTGGTTAGCCAAGTTTCAATTGGCACACCAATAACACCTAGACCTTCATCATCACTCCCTTTTGGGTACAGAGCATTGAATTCTTCCACTGTCACTACTACCCAAGTTATGCCTGGAAGTTCTATACCTATACAACAACCCGGAGGGACCGGTCTTGGTGGCTTTAACCCGTTAAGCAACATCGGTCAGTCGTTTACGTCTGGTTCCCAAATTCCGGGAACTCCACCTCAGGCTAGGGGGCATCCTCCCACCAGAGGAAAACTTCCATTTGGAGGGAACCCTCGTGCTGGGGGGTAGCCTCAATCCAGAGCCCACCATCAACCATATGGACAAAATGTGTCTACCACACCCAATCCATGGAATATCCCTTTTCCAGGAAATCCACAGTTCTCGGGGGGACACAATCCTCAAGCTCCACAACAACCTCTTCCCCCTCAAGGGACTCATCTATATCCTCCTCATGGACAAACGCCAAATCTGGATTATAATCCTCAAAACCCATCCGGTTATCCTCCGCTCGCACATGTTTCTTGAACCCCCTCAAATCCTGTGTACCTTGGTCAACACCAACCTTACACAAGAGGACCCACTGGTTACAATTATCCACCTAACCCAGTGTATGGTCCTACTGGTGTTCCTATGCCACACCAATATTACCCGCAGGTTAACCGACAACTACCTTTCCTAGCGACTCTAGACCTCCCAAACTTGTCTCGGTTAATGAATGATCCTATTTTTCATTCTCCGGTTTGGCCAGCTATTCCAACTAAACTTCCTTCTAATATTCCAAAATTCGACGGAAAGTCCGGAGAAGACCCAAAAAACCACGTGATGACTTTCCATTTGTGGTGTTCATCCAACTCCCTCGTGGACGATTCTATATGTTTGCGTCTTTTCCAACGAACACTTACGGGTTCTACAACAAAGTGGTATATTGAACTCCCACGTGCTTCTTTTCACGATTTCAACTCCCTTGCCATGTCCTTCCTCACACACTTCCAACTACCCATTCGATACGAGACGGGTACTGAACTATTGACCTCCCTTCGTCAGACAACCTCCGTACATATCTCTGATCATATTCATGAATGGAGACGACGACGAAGGTTAATCAAAGCGATCATTCCTGACCAATTATTAGCGGAATGATTCACCAAATCGCTGTTACCCCAGATCACTCGTGATGTTGCTATGGGTGGTGTAGTCACCGAGGAAGAGGCTATTGCTCGAGCTCAGTACTTAGATTTGGTTTATTCACAATCTGTTACTCTGTACGAGTTGATACCAAATGCTACCCATGCCACTAATGATCCATCCAAAGCATCATCTACCTCACACGCGGATGGAGTTATTGGCTCCGTCAAAACTCAATCTACTTCCCAGTCAACTGGAACAACCCAACGGTCCACTTCGATGTCTGCTCCCAGTTCGAATGCACCCTCTTCTACCTCCCCTCAAACTCAGGTCTCTGAGGTGAATACGGTCCAATCAACCCCTTCATGACAACCTAGAGACAAGAAGAAAGAAAGAAATAAACCAAAGAAAAACAAAAACAATGAACAATAAAAAAATCAACCTCAAACCCCGAATGTCGGAAAAAAAGCACAAAGGAAACTGAAATTCCCATGTCTCATTTGTGGTGATGATCACTACACTCGAGACTGTCCACATCACGATGAAGTGGCCAAGCTTTTCAAAGGAAATTCACAACCCGTTGTTCTTACCCAGCCTTTTCCACAGCAACAATCTTTGGTTTCTCAAACCCCCACTCCAGGGGGCAGTTCCAACCAATCCCATGATGAGGCCTCGACAAGTGCCCACATTTACATGTTTAACGAGATTAATCTGACCACTCGCACTACGACATTTGGCACACCGATTAAACCTGATAAGCCGAAGCCCACTAACGGTTCCTTACCAGACCCATTACCATCTTCCGTTAGTCCTTCGTCTGCTAGCCCTCCATCTGGGCCACTTCAGATCGAGAAACCTTCGTTTGACTCCATCTTACGCCCTCCTAAGAGCACTATCCAGAAATCTACCTTTAATCCTAGTTCACGGGCTGCCCAAAACTACAACATTGTTGAAGATTTGGCTCAAGCACCATGTGCTATGTCTGCTTTGGAAGTTCTACAACACTGTCCCAGCCAACATAGAACGCTCTTAGCTTCCATCGACACTTTCGATCCTGAGTCATCTAATAACCTCACGTTTAATCTGGATGATCATCAACCTCGACTCTCCCACCAACTAGCTTTTCAGATCAATGTTGTTGTTCACAATCAACAAATCCACCGAACTATCTTGAATGAGGGAGCCTCTACTTGTGTCATGTCTTTAGCTTGTTGGAAAGGCTTAAAATCACCTACCCTTAACAAATCCCCTACGATGTTATGCACTTTCGATGGGTGAGTTTTTCATCCTCACGGACTTTTACAATCCTTAGCCGTTCAGTTGGGCGGCAAAACTGTCACTGTTGATTTTGAGGTGGTCGATGCCCCCCTCGATTACAACCTACTACTCAAAAGAAGTTGGTTCTATGCTATGACTGTCGTTGCCTCGTCAGTGTTTCGATGTGTACAATTCCCCAATCAAGGAAAAATTGTCACTATCGATCAACTAGATTTCTGTACACCCGACGCTCGTGCCCCTGTCACCAACAACATTCCTTTTTTGGGAGACCACCAAGTTACGTATGAAAGCATTGGTGTTGGCTTGTTGAAAGATTCTAGCCTTATGGGTACCTTCCATACACCACTTCCACCCACCACACATCATATTTCCACTGTCAATATGATTTCGACTATGGCTTATCAATCTTTGGAATCATCTGACCCTTGGATTGTACCTAGTCCTATGGAATTTGATGTGCTTGGTGACACCATGCCACTTAGCCCAGCCGAGGCCGCATACATGGCTATTCAATCTGCCTCTCCCTCCCCAGACAACGCCCAATTTATTGGCACCCGATGCCTACTCGATGCCGTCATGGTTGGATTCCCTATCATCCGCAATCGACTACATTTCCCACATCTTTCCTTCTGACGAATCTATAATGGAAATGCTCAGTATTGACGATGTACCTTGGGATGATAACCATCATCGATCCTCTTTTCTCTCACCTCTGGAAGAAATTCACAAAGACATACACTCTGTCTTCCCTCCTGATGTTACCGATTCTCCACAATCTCCCATCCTCACACAAGATACTCTTTCTAAGGGGAATATGGGTAATATCTCTACTACGATCATTATTGATATTTCGATCAAAGAAGGCATTGTGGAAAACATTAACCTCGGTGCTAATTTCACACCTGAAGAAGTGGTCTCTTACACCGCTTTGTTTAAAGAATTTCGCGATGTCTTCTCTTGGAGCTACGAAGAAATGCCAGGAATCAACCCCTCGATCATCGTGCATGAAATCAAGACATACCCAGGTGCGAAACCTGTTCGACAGAAACTCCGCCTAGTTCATCCCAAGAAAATCGCAACTATAAAGGTAGAAGTTGAGAAACTTTTAAAATCTGGCTTTATCTATCCTGTCCCTTTGACAAAATGGGTCTCCAACCTTGTTCCGGTTGCCAAAAAATAAGGAACCATCCGTGTCTGTGTTGACTATCGGGATCTCAATAAAGCTTGTCCAAAGGACAACTACCCTACACCCTTCATCGACCAAATCATTGATAATTGTGCTGGGAGCGTAATCTTCTCTTTCATGGATGGCTTCTTCAGGTATAACGAGATTGAAATTTTACCTGCTGATCAACATAAGACGGCCTTTATCTGCCCATGGGGAAATTTCGCCTATCAAAAGCTACCTTTTGGTCTCAAAAATGCTGGTGCTACTTTCCAGCGGGCCATGTCGTATGCTTTCCACGATATCAAGCATATTGCAGAACCTTACCTCGACGACTTACCTACCCACTCATCCAATCGATCAGATCACGTTGATCACTTACGGGCTATTTTTCTTCGATGTCGGTTTTACCGTATCCTCTTGAACCCACATAAGTGTATTTTCATTGTCGAATCCAGTCAACTCCTCGGTTTTGTTGTCTCTAAATACGGGATTCGGGTGGATCCCTTAAAGATTAAGGCTATTCTAGCCTTACCCCCACCTACTAGTTTGACTCAACTCCAAAGTTTGCAAGGAAAAGCAAACTTCCTTCACCGTTTCATTTGTAAATACGCTGAGATAACTAAAGGATTCATGTGGTTGCAGAAAAACACCCCTTTCATCTGGGATGACATCGCTCAATGGTCATTTGATGCTCTCAAGCACGCCCTGACCCATGCACCTTTGTTGCATCCTCCGGAGTATACAAAGGACTACATCCTTTACTTAGCTACCTCCACTTCCACTATTTCCATGGTGTTAGTTCAAGAGGACCCCAATGGTGAGGAACATGTGATCTATTACCTGAGCAAGAGTCTATCTGGACCCGAACTCCGATATTCACATGTAGAGAAACTAGCTCTGGTAGCCATCATCGCTGTCCAAATATTTCGCCATTACATCTTACTATGCACCACCACGGTGATTGCGGACTCAAACCCCATGTACCACGTCTTGACACATCAAGTGCTCAGGGGAAAATACTCTAAATGGATCGTCATCCTTCAGGAATTCGATCTTGAATTTGCGAAGTCCAAAGCCAAAAAGTCCCTGGTGTTTGCGGAGCTTATTTGTGATCTCCCCCATGCTGATGAAGACATCGAACCCAGAGATTCTCTCCTTGATGAAACTATTTTCCTCATCATCACCTCTGATCCTTGGTACGAAGACATCCTCCTTTATCTCCAAACCCAACGCTTTCATCCTAACACTTCCTGTGAAGAGCGTCGATGTATTCACCACCATTCTCGCCATTATCTTATCGTCGACAACACCTTGTATCGTTGTGGTATTGATACTATCCTTCGACGATGTTTGATTCATGCAGAGGTTGAACGCGTTCTGAACGACTGTCACCCTGGAGCCTATGGCAGTCACCTTTCTAGGATGGCCATAGCCCAAAAAATTCTACGTGCCGACTATTTTTGGCCCTCGATTTTCAAAGATTGTATTGAGGCAGTCAAAAAATGCCCACCCTGCCAAGTTTTTAACAAAAAGTCACGCACCCACCCTACTATGCTGCACCCCATTATCTCCATCGGCCCCTTCGCCAAGTGGGGTATCGATTTTATGCAATGTAAGCCTACCTCAGCCGGGGGGCACGGTTATATAATCGTCGCCGTCGACTACTTTACCAAATGGGTTGAGGCTATGCCTACCTTTCTGAACGATGGTCGTACCGCAACTCTTTTTGTTTTTAACCACATCATAACTCATTTTTGTGTACCAGGCACCATTGTCACTGATCACGGTGCACACTTTAAGAACCAGATGATGAGTGAATTGCATGCCAAGTTGGGTTTTCACCATGAAAACTCATCCCCATACTATCCTCAGGCCAACAGACAAGTTGAAGCCATCAACAAGGTCCTCAAAACCATGATTCAACTCATGGTAGGGGAAAATAAGACATCCTGGCATCTACAACTTTTCTCCGCTCTCTAGGCTTACCGCACTTCCATGAAAACCACAATTGGGTTCACTCCTTTCCAGTTAGTGTATGGCATCGAAGCCGTTTTACCAATCGAGTGTGAGATTCCATCTCTGAAACTTAAAGTATAACTCCTACCCCATACTTCTGCCGAAGAAGAACGTTTCTTATATCTGACCAAACTGGACGAAACACGTTGTGATGCCACTCTCGTTAATGAGGCACATCAGAAACGGATAAAAAATCAATACGACAAATTCGTCCATCCTCAGACTTTTGCAGAAGGAGACTTAGTCCTTGTCTATGACCAGGCTCATGACAAACTAGGGACAGGTAAGTTAGAACCTCTATGGCATGGCCCTTACATTGTCAAACATGTTCTGCACAGAGGCGCCTACGAGTTAGTCGATTATGATGGAATTTCCCTAGGAGAGCCCCAGAACGGGCTTTACCTTAAAAAGTATTATGCTTAGATCACCTAGCATGTGTACGTTGTACATTATTGTATTTTAGTTTGGTGTGTCTGTTTCTTTTGCGTGCTTGAGTCTTTACCTTTGCCACTCATAACTATGCCTTGTGTTTTCATGCGCAGATGATGCCTTCCTTTCCTATCTTTGTCGGGTTTGTGGATGGCGCTAGTCGACACACCTGGAACATTGCTTCGCCAGCATGGGTCATTTACCAATTTGACGAGGTGGTGAGTTCAGGAGGTATTTGCTTAGGACCAACGACTAATAACATGGAAAAATATCATGTTGTCATCGGACTCTTGACCCAAGCCTCCTCCCTAGGTATCTCTCGTATCATTGTTAACCTAGACTCCCGCGAAACCTATTCCTTCACATTCTGAAGAAACCCTGCGCTCCAGTTAAACAGTGTTGGCTCCAAACACTGTACGCCATAAGCTACCTGTGATCTCGACGCCAGATGTACGCTAGTGCTTCCCGTCACACTCATGATGGCAAACAAAATAGACCGAAGGGGTAACTCTCTGATATCCTTGATTGGGATTCTACCCCCCACCAGTCTTGCTTTTGGGACACAATGACGTGCCAGATACACACCCACTTGCTCAGGAAGCACCCTCTGTCTGGAAAAATCTATAGGAATCCCTCTTTTCGAGAGGCCAGTCAAGAAATATACATCTTCCAACTCGATGGTTAGAAGCTGTGTTCCAATACAAAACCCTTGCTCTACGACATCCCACAAGCTGATTATGTACTCAAGCAGAAAAATCTCTTTCTTCATCTTTTGCAATTTGAAGAATTTCAGAAGGCCACAAGCTCTCAACGTGGCCCGCGTGCGAGGACTCCGCAAAGCAGCCAAATCATCGAGCTCATGCTCTCTTTCCTTCCACTCAATCATGGTCGTTGCCGAAATCACCTACAAACAAAAAAAAACAAAGAATTTCATTATTCAACTTTTTGGCAATTTCATAAGCAATTTAAAAACTTGAAATCTATTGCCCACACTATTCAAAAAGGACCACGGCCTGTTTTTATTACTCAATAATCATCACGCAGCAATAAAACGTTTTAAAACTAAAATAATTTTCATAATGGCTGCATGGGCATATTTTTGAGTTTTTTATGGATTCTTTGGCAAAAATGACCTATCTACTCAAGTGTCAAGGCGTTGGAATCTATGCTATCACCCTCTAAAAACGTTTTTGCAAACAAATGTCTTTTTCCCATCGTTTTCAATAGAGTCCGATTTGATCTTTTTTGGAGAGACCTAGGGCTTCGTTTTTTAATTTAAATATTGCTATGAAAACAAATATTGAACCATGTAATTGAAAGAGGGGGAGATGAAAATCTACCTGGTCCAAATGGCGAGAGAAATGGTCAACCGTAGCTTCGGTATCAAGCAAATCAAGATCCACCTCCAAAGTGAGAATCTCCACTGCTACAAATCCTTATGAAAATGAAATGGTAAATGAAGATTTTTCTTGTATTACTATTTATAAATTTTCATTTTTTATAAGGTATAGTTATTTGTGGGTTTCTTTGACAATATAATGGCTTCACTAAACCTATGGATTGCAGTTTTGACACTACAGGTTTCAAAGCAGTTCTGATCATTTGTTTACCTTGTCACATCCACAAGCATAGTCTTAGTTCGTTCTCAAGCTCGAGAATATAAGAACGCACCGGGTAGACTTTTATCTCTTTTTCGGACCCGTATGGACACACGAAAAAGGAACCCCCCGGAGTCACCTTTAAACTCTTTTCAGACTCTCTAAATATGAAAAGATCATCGAGTGATCTCGCTTCCTTTCACACTCGTTAAAAGCTTCGAAATGGCGTCTTTCGAGTGGTATTTTATCTCTTTTTCGGCCTCGTGAGACTAACTGTACGAAAAAGGAACTAAGAGAGTTCTCTTTTAAGTGTTTTTCCAGACTCTATAATCCTGAAAAACCTTTGAGTTTTCTGTCTTTGGACTCGCTAAAACGAACATCGACAGACCCGTACGGGACCGAACCCTTACTTCTTCCAGTTCATTAAACCAAGGAAGAGGAACTTACCGAAGGTGAGTTATATCAAGCACATGTTACCCTCCTCGAGCTCGTTAAATTAAAAAGAGGTACTCCTCTATCTAGATGGGGGAAAATTTGAAAGAAGCAAGCCAAGCAGTCTCTTGAGAACATTACCAAGTAATTCTTAGAGTCGCCCTTGAACATGACACTTTGTCTTTTGCACGCATTTTAATCCGCTAAACCTCTGCACTGAGCCAATCCTTTGAGTTTCTTTCACTCCTTTGGGTCGCCTGACGTAAGTCACAGCATCCACTACATCATTAATTTTTGGCCCATGTCATGTTTCTGTTGTTGTGCATCAGTGTTCAAGGGAAGTATCTGCCTCGAGAGTCAGCCATCACAAATATCTTGTCTCGATACCCATGTCAGTCCATGTTCATTTGATCTACCAAATTACATCTCTATGTTTGTTTCGTGTCGTTGATGGGGGCTACAT
The DNA here is from genome assembly GCA_009831015.1 of Picea engelmannii. Lineage (NCBI taxonomy): Eukaryota > Viridiplantae > Streptophyta > Pinopsida > Pinales > Pinaceae > Picea > Picea engelmannii. Next base: position 56,865 of record ML809478.1, on the reverse strand, counting down.
TAAGGCCCTCCTTCAATGAGCCTATTCCTGTCGACTTCAACACATTATCCAGGAATTAGACTTAGAAACCAGTTAGTACTTTGGGACCTGCATGCCTCAATGGCAGGCCTCCTCACATCCGACAATAGGTTTACATCACTGACCTCTAATCAGGATGATTCCATGAATGTTCGACTCCAACTCATCCATTCACATTCGTTGGAATGTACTAGGGTACCTTGGGAATCATTGACATTAATGGTGATCTCCCTCGCACTTGTTAACGATTTACATCATTGACCGGTAATCAAGTGGTTTCTGCCATGTTCAACATCAGGACATCTATTCACATGGTTAGATTCGTACTACATTGGGATCGGTAAGAAGACCCTGGGTTGAGTGATCACTTTGATATGTGCTTTGCCTAGGTTGTGAAGGAGTTTCTCTTGAACAATGACACATATATTGTTACATAGATCCACTTTGTATTGGTCGTGGTTATGTATTTTCATCTCATAGATCCACTGTGTATTCCTCGTGGCTACGATCAGTTCAGGTCATCAGAGTATAGATCCACACTGTATCCTCGGTGGCTATACCTTTTTTATCAATACAATTATGGATCCGCAGTGTATTTTATGGCGGCCATATCTTGCAAGTCTTGATCACCCAAGCATAGGTATGCCTGCCTTGGGTTTGGAACATGTCATAATATTTGTTGGATGTTTGTGTGCAGCTTCTGTCAGGTTCTCCGTGTCTATACCCTTGCTTGAAAGTCTGCAAATCATTTCAGTTATCAGTTCTCATCTTCTAACTTCATACTTTGGGGGGCAATCTGTTACACATCAATATTACTCGCTTTGATAAGTGTCGCAAGTGTCGCATGTTCCTCACAAGTGTCGCAAGTGTCAAGAGAAACATACAACCATGATGAAGACACTAAGGAGACACTTAAAATGCCTCAAACACTTTATTTGAAGGAAGATGAATGGCTAACTGAAGTTAAGAACCTCTTGCCACCTGCAAGAAGCTTTCAATCTAAGGTTTTAGAAGAGAGTGCTCCCCTATATCACCCTTAGGAGCGTTGGCGCTCCCCTATAAAGTGCTAGGGAGCGTTATAACACCAAACGGCCCTTTTGAGGGAGCGCTATGGATTTTTAGAGCGCTGGCGCCCCCCTAAAGCCTACTAGGGAGCGCTATAGCGCTCTGATGGCCTTTTTGGGGGAGCGCTACCTATTTCGGGTAGCAGTTGATCTGTTGAGGAGAATAAGGGGAAGACATTTCAATCTTGGAAGGCAGTTGCATTCGAATTCCTGGTTCAGCCATGATCTTAGGAGAAGATCCCTGGCTTAAGGAGGGAAATCCTCAACTTACCGTAAAGATATCTCAAGAGGTTAATCCTCTCTAAACCTATATAAACAGGCTCTATCATGGTGGAAAGGGGGAAGAATTGGAAGCATGAAACCTATGATCTCATAGGAAACATACAGTGAACTAGAGGAAAGTAATCAATGAAGTTGTTGTCATCCGGATAATGGATCTTTTGAGCAAGGGTTAGACAAAGGGGACTTGATGAAGCTGTTGCATTCGCATCTATGGTTGTAAGTTACTTCTGTCACTGTTCTCATCAATATGACACGCTTGGCCTGTTTCTTTCTAGTTTGTGTTTAATCTCACATAAACTTGTCTCTGATAGATAGATCTATTTCTAGCTAATCTCGATAGAGTAGGAAGTGGTTGTACTATTGTTTGTCCACAGGGCTCATAGAGGAGTGAAAGATTGGAGCTCAACTCAGAGCGTGCAGGGACAAACACCGATAAAAGGTACTTCTTTTCTCCTTCCTCCTCATGCATTAGTTTGTATAGATCTGAAAGGAAGTCAGTGTCCACGTTAAGCATCTTCTATCTTAAGAGTTAAGAGTCTATCTCTCAAGAGGAGATCTACCTATCCGCAGGGAGATTTTCCTTCAACACATAGCACAAATTTTTTTAGTCCACTTGTCATCATAATTTTGGGTTTAGCATGACCTTAGGAAGCTGAGCTCATTACATAGAGTTTACTCCTTCAACTGGTTACTCTTTCAGTCCCTATGGAGAGTTTGATTGATGCCTCCTACATCTCAAAGTTTTGTCATTGAGTCTATGTTGCCAAAGTCTTCCATATGTCTCATGCTCTTGTTCAAAGGATGTCTATTAACCTATGTCGGCCATTCCTCAGAACTCTTGACTTTGCATGTCGGCCATTCCCTCATTTTTTATCTCAGAATGACATGAAGTTGTAGTCGTATTGCGTACCCTGGTTCTACTTTCCTCATTGGTAGGTAACCTTGAACCCAACAATCGACATTTCATCATTGGTTGTTAACTGGGTGGTTTCCCTTGTTCGACGACAAGAAATCTATTCATTTGTATTTTCCTATTCATGGCCATGGACAGTTGTTTGGTATATTTTCACATGGATCTGCAGTGTAATTCAAATTGGCAGTCATGTGTGCAAATCTAGTACATATTGTAATGAGCAACTAGTTCTTCCAGTTGGGTCCCCATTACTCCACTTCTGGGTCTTATAATGTATTTCGACCATCGCAGATACTCCTCTGACCTCACACATTAGGGGGTATCTCTTATAGCAATATTTGCCTCACCCTAGGAAAACTTGCATAGAGGGCCTTTTTCCATTACCCTATGCAGACTTGAAGTCCCTTTTTGCAAATCCCAGAGCTAAAAACATGATTTTTCCACATATACCCACCCTGCCTATATTATAACATGTGTATACGCAGGTTGCACCACTACAACCCGCGTACATCGGGTTTGGTGCCCAAAATTAAAAAACTGGTGTCAGGTTTCCATGTCACGTCACGAGATCTATGATCCTTGGCCTTCCATATACTGGAAACGTTCCAACTCAACCCTTCAGTTCCACTTGAAGGCTACAAATGGGCCAAAATCGAGCTATGGAAAATAGGAGAAAGAATTCAACTTTGAGAGCAAAGTTACTTTGGAGAAATTATTCACTTCACATTGAGTTTGCATCCCTTTGTCCTTTAAGTCTGAACACATTGTTCAACCCCCAAGCTCTTCCCTTATTGATTGAGAACCTCATATTCTCTCTTATATGAGCTTTCCTTTGGTGGAGGATTGAAGTGGTGGAGGCCCAGCTAGAAGGAACTTAGTTTCTCGGTTTCGAACCATGCCAACACGGAAGTTTGTAACTCATTCACTTTTGTTGATTACATCTTAATAGAAATACTTTTTTCTCGTCCAATTAATATCTTGCGAATATTTGAATTGTTATTCCATGGGCGTATTTGTTATGAATATTGATGGATTATGCAATCGAATGTGCCAACATGATCTATTATCACCATATGCTTGCGTTTCTTGGTTGTTGAGGACTAGTTGCAGGTATATTGCTTTGGGTCAAGTGCTCAATGGTGGACTTCATCGAACGTTTGGACAAGGTAGGCCTTTTATCTTGTCTTGCTTGTTATCACTCCAGGAAACTCTCCTAGGCTGTAAGTCGGAGATGCCTGGTAACTAACTCTTTTTGGGAAATATTTTCTTAATAATTGATGTGGTTTGTGGATCAAGATGAATATCTAGGGACTGGACTGTGTGTTTAAGACTATCTAGAGATATCAAATATCACAAGGCCTTCTGTAATGTCCCCACTTTGGGACATCATCACAGGGCAGAGACTTATGATGACCAGAGTAGCCAGATGGATGTTGTAGCGAGTATAGGGGTATTTGAGAGGCATTGTGGGGTCCAGTTGGCATTTATCACCATATTTCATCATTATGAGCCATTCCGCACAGGTTGGCTTTGGTTTCGTTCCATTCCGACGATTTCCATGATTTTGACTATTTTGAGCTATAAGTTAATTAAAATCACTGAAGAGGGCATTTGGGGCACATTACTTGGAGGAACCTCTCA
>ML809478.1:24716-42334 GCA_009831015.1 Picea engelmannii | reverse complement strand
CCCGTCCCGCATACATGAATCTCATATATGATATTTGATTTATGTTTTTATCTCTAACCCTATCATAGATCAGTAGCATGCATGCATAGTATTGTTTGATTGCAGGAAGCTTTGTGGAAGGAGCAGCAGCGGAAAAAGGACAATAAATTCAACGGAGGATCTACTTCAGCCGTCCGGAAAAAGGTTGGTTTATTCTTCTCTTGTATGCATGTGAAGAAAGAGGTTTCAGATTCAGGTAGAAGGTCAAAAGTTAAGTCTTAAGGGTCATTTTCTGTGTATAAGTTTAGAGCCCTAGCTTATTAGTCCGTAGGGTAGAATACCCAACAACAATTTGGGATATTGACTAATGATGCTTGGTAGGTATTATATAGTCAATATGCTAGAGTGGAAAGAAAGAGAGCATGGAAGTGATGATATGGTCGCTTTACATGACCGTCAAACAAGGGCAACGCTTCAAAATTGTGGCTTGTTAAAAAAATTTAAGATCCAAAACATGAGGAAGGAGATGCTTTTCCTTGAACACCTGATAAGATTATGGGATGCAAACAAACAAGTTTTCCAAGTAGGATCTCATACTCTGGAGATTGATATTGAGGATGTGTACTTTCCGATAGGGTTCTCTAAGAGGGGGTAACCCATCATCTTGTCTGGCCATCAGACCTCATCATTGCAAACTGATGATTACCTTGCATAATATTTTAGGCCGGGATGCCACAAGGAAAGTGGTAGGATTGAAATTAAGGATGTAAGAGACCTTTCTTTGTGAGCCATCCTATTCACCATTACCAAATTGGTGGGAAGCACCAGTCCTCATATAGCTTCCAAATCTCAAATAGGTTACGCGGTCGAATTCCTTGAACCAAAGATATTTAACTGGTGTGCATGGTTCTTGGCGAATGTTAAGGATCAGGTTTCAAGATGCAGGATAGGAAGGAAAAAAAAATTTGAATATGGATCATTCTTAGTATCATTCTTTCTGGAATGAGTACCCTTGATGCAACCACAGGTCGCTTTGATAGAGCATCCTGTATCTGAGCCCATGATGGAACAATGGACTAGCCTTTCACCTCGGTTAGGGAAGAAGCCTTGATCGTTTTCTTTCATGGATGGTTTCTTCACATGATGGAGGAGACACATTGTGATGGTGGAAAACTACACTTATGTCAAGGTGGATTTCAGAGGCAGTGCCTATTTATTGCTCCCTGAAGGGGCACAGTCGGATGCATCAGGTAAATTAAAAAACGTGACCTTGTTAAATTATTTTTTATTTTATTATGATATATGTTTTTTTTTGTGGTACAATGAGAGATCTAAGCGTATTTGTTTTTCATCATGCAGACCGAGGGATGGCACATCCATCTAGGATGTCACCATTTGGACAACACAATGGTGTTCAGGTAGCGATAGAGGTAGGTGGTGGAGCTGAAGGGATCTGCGAGGTAGAGAGGAATCTTAGGGGGCTTACCATGGGTGTCCCCTCCATGAGATTACAATATATTCCTTATCACCTGTAGAGGCACACAGTGGGTGTACCAAAGAGTCTCAACCATATGTTGCAGCGAGTAGCTAGAGCAGTGATGTGTTACCATGAACAAAATGTAGTATAGGAAGACAAGTATAGTCTCTTGTCTTTAATGTAGTCTTTGATGATGTATGACACACTTTTGTTATATATATATATATATATATGAGTTTTTTCTCACCTACTTATCCTTCAAATGATGTGATGTTTTCTATTTGTGCTTTATGATTTTGAATATTCATCTATGTGTGAGATGCCAATCCAACATATAATTTTCTAATGAATTTCTAATGACATTAAGTTCTCTTGATATGTGTCAGTATTCTATGTAAGAAAACAACCTCTCGAGACGAAGAACCCTCAAATAGAGACGTATCAATATTGGATTGTGAACAACATAAACGCTATTAAGTTGACAAACCACGAGTTGGGAATCAAGACTAACAATTATCTTAGATATGTTAAGAGAAGCGACCTCGTTCAAAAGTCCAATTACGGTGTGATATTCTGCAACAATATTGGTTGTAGGCCTAAGACAGATCCCTCCTAAATTTACCAACTCGCCAAAATGGTAAATGGTCCAAGCTGCAGAAGCTAAGTTCTGGGTATGTCGGCTAGCGCCATCCACGAATCCAAAATATATGGGAAAAATTGTTGGCATCTGCACATTGAAGCATAAAGCAGGGTATAAGCAGCTAAAGATGAAACAAAACCCTTACATGCAAAAATGAAGACACACCAAACCAAATCATATGGTACAATAATGTACAAAGCACACATGCAAGATTTTCTAATCATAGTACTTCCTCAGATAGAGCCCATTATGAGGCTCGTTGAGAGGGATCCCATCATAATCGAATAACTCCTAGGAACTTTTGTGTAGCACATGTTTTATAAGCCACATAGGTTCTAATTTTCCTACTCCAAGTTTATCATGGTCTTGTTCATAGACCAAGACTGGATCTCCTTCTGCAAAAACATGAGGTTAGACAGACTTATCATATTGAGTTTTGATACATTTTTTTATATGTCTCATTAATGAGAACAACATCATTGTTTGACAACACAGGTATTCCAACAAAGGACTAACACCTTCAGTAACCACTCACACAACCAGATCAAAGATCAACACACCAATATTTTGACGTGGTAAAACCCCTATGGGGAAACATCCACGACCCCAGCCAATGCAGCCACTTGGAGCAGTTTATTAATGCAAAAAAAATATATTATAGTGAGATTTTACAAGATATTTTCTCACAATCAATCATCGACAAATGACCCTCCATGCTCTTTAAATAGATATCATGGACCAATCAAGTGTTAAGCCACGAATCAATGTAGCCATTAAGATAGAGAAGAATATGAATCGTTGATCACTCTATGTTGGAAACATATCATGACTGTGGAATTTATAACTGCAAATACATACTAATGCATACTAAAGAAAAACACTTTTACCTAACGACACATTAGACCAAGTGTATCTTAACTAACTCCTAAGAGTCTAAATATCCTAACATCCCCCCTTAAGAACAACTTGGGATAGGAATAAAGGATTTACAATAGTGACACAATAGGAGAAGGAAGGAGGCATTAGAGCCTATCCCCCCTTAATGACAACTTCCTGAACTCCTAACATAGATTGAAGTTTGGAAAACTTCACTTTTGTAAGAGACTTGGTGAAAATGTCAGCAACTTGATCTTCTGTAGGGAAAATTAGCACTTCAATAAATTGATCATTAATGAGCTTTTTGATGAAGTGCATGTGTAGCTCGATGTATTTTTTGTGCTAATGTTGAATTGGGTCTTTGGCGAGCCTGATGGAACTCTTATTGTCACACCAAAGGTTGGTCATATGTTGTTGTTGGAATCCACACTCTGAAAGGATTTGTCAAAGCCATAAGGCTTCCTGACTTGCATTTACCGATGCTTGGTACTCTGCTTCTGCTGAGGAAAGTGAAATAGCCTATTGTTTCTTACAGACCCAAGTGATAGGTCCTAAACCAAGGCTGAAAACATAACCCATAGTAGACTTTCAATCATCAAGGTTGTCGACCCAATCTGAATCAGTGAAACCAACAAATAAAGGAGTTCCCCATGAATTGTAATGTATCTCGAATTGAACTATAATGTATCTTGGAATTGAACTGTATCTGGTGTCAATAAGAAAGTTGCCCATTTTGGCATACCAAGATCGAGGTGCTTTCTTAAGACCATAAAGAGATTTCTTAAGGCAACAAACAAGGCTAGAGTCATTATGGACATAGCCAAGAGGTTGTTCCATGTATATTTATTCTTGCAAATCCTCATGCAAGAAGGAGGATTTAACATCCATCTGATGGACCTCCAATTTATGTGAGGCAACAAAGGCAATACCAAGGCAGACATAATTCATTTTGGCTAATGGGGAAAAGGTTTCATTATAGTCAATCCCTTCAACCTGGGAAAATCCTTTGGCAACTAACCAAGCCTTGTGTCTTTCAACACTTCCATCTGATGCATACTTAGTTCTGTGGACCCATTTACATATGAAAAATTTTCTTCCTTTTGGAAGAGGTGAAAGATCCCAAGTATTTTTCACCATTAAAGAATGATACTCTTCATTCATTGTTGTATCCCAATATGGATGACCTGAAGCTTCTACAAATGTCTCTGGATCGTGAGTCTTTGAAACTTGAGCCAAAAGAGAAGAGGCTTGCTAGAACTGAGAACTTGTCTGATGTTGATATGAAGGATCACCAACAAGATCATGAGTTGCTTCTCGTGTTGAACAAACCCATATAGGAAGCAGTGGTGTTGGTGCTAGTTCAGATTCAATGGACTCATCTGGAGTAAGGTGAGGAGGTGGAGGTGGATTTTCATCCTCACTGTCATCATCTAAAGAAGAAACCAAAATAGGAATAGAAGAAGGCACAAACGCCAAAGATGGCCCGCAGGTCGAAGAAGGCATAATCGTTGAATTAGGCTCGCATGCCAAGATATTTTCATCAAATTTAACATCTCTTCTAATAATAATTTAATTACAATGTAGTTGAAGAAGTCTATAACCTTTGACAGCTTCATAATAACCAACAAGTATACACTTCTCACTTTTAGGCTGCAATGCTTTCCTTTTCTTATCAGGAATGTGAGCCCATGCTATACTGCTAAATAAACAGAAGTGACTTACATCTGGTTTAATTTTCATCCATGCTTCTTTTGGTGTTATATTTTTAAGAGCCCTTGTGGGAGTGTGATTTACTATGTAATTTTCACAATTGATGGCTTTTTCCCAATACTTTAGACTTAATCCCTTATATTGGATCATACAATTAGCCATTTCTTTTAATGTGCGGTTATTTCTCTCAACAACACCATTTTGTTGTGATGTATATGGAACAATGTGTTGCATTTGGATCCCCTGTGTAGTGCAGTAAATTGTAAAATTATTGTTCACATATTCACCTTCATTATTTATTCTTAACCTTTGAGTTTGATGTCTAGATTTCTTTTCTACAAGGGCCTTGTAGGCTAGAAACTTGTCAAAAACTTCTCTCTTAAGATTTATGAAGTAAACCCAAGTACGTCTGGAAAAGTCACCAATGAAAGTTAAGAAATACTTGCACCTAGAAAAAGAAGGACAAGAAAGTGGACTGCACAAGTCAATATGAGCAAGCTGCAAAGGGCCCGAGGTGTGTTAAGAGGCATGTTTGTCAAAACTGTCCTGATGATGTTTTCCGAGAACACAACCAGCACAAACACCATCTCTTCATCAAACAAGAGGAAGAATAGTCACCATTTGTTGATTACATAGTTGTTGCAATGAGCGATAATTTAGAGGACCAAACTTCTCATGCCAAAGTTTTCTCAAGTCATCACTATGAGAAAAGAAAAACTGATGGAAAAGATGACGACCCAAAATTCTCATACTTGTACAACCTGGTAATATCATTAACAATTCAGGTGCAAGAAAATGCTTATGATATTTTAGATCCTTGATTGCAACTTGGTGAGGTGAAACCTCTACGGTTTTACCTTCACCTGAATGAGTGATTTGATATACTGATAGAAGGTTACAGGAAAGACTTGGGACACATAATACATCATTGAAATGACCATTATATACTTTAATTGTTCCAGATCCTACAACACTAAGAGATCTATCATCACCAACAAATATTTTCTTGGTGTTACATTCATTTAGAACAGAATATATGGCTTTATCCTTAGCCATATGATAAGATGTTCCAGAATCAATAAGCCACTCATCAAAAGAAGAAGTAGAAGTTGCATTGAAGGAGAAACCATGAGCAGAAAGTACATGTCCATGCGAAGAAGAAGAAGTGGAATCAATACCGATATTGTGCTTCTTCATCGTTGCTTCTAAAGATGCCATCTTCTTGAAACATTTGGACTCATCATGACCATCTTTCCCGCAGAAGTTGCAATGTGTGTCAGTATTCTGATTTTTAGATTTTGTCACCATTAGGAGTTGAAGTTGGTTGAGTGGGACCCTTGTTGCTTGTTGTTGTGGCGAGGATGTTGCTTCTTGGGATTCTTGGGTTTATCTTTATGTTGGACGACTAAGGCTTTATTGTAGGTACCTGCAGTGTTGATCACTCCAAGTTGTACAAGTTTATCTTGCTCTCTAATCAAAGCATCACAAAAGGAATCAAGAGTGGGTTTTTGATAAGATTTCCCTAGAGCCTCTCTCATGGCATAAAAGGTAGATACAAACACAAAGCATACACTACCTAGCTTAGAAAGAATAATATAAATGCAACGCTCTTCCTTCAACTTTATGTTACACTCTTCACATAAAATTCTAAGTGTTTTAAACTTAGATAGATAGTCTTCAATGCAAGAAAAATCATGTGGTATTAAAGTCAATATCTGATTTTCTAATTGATGTGTTTGAATAATATTTTGTTTACCAAACACAAATTCAGGCTTTTCCTAAGCTTCATTGGGGTCATCAATTTCTTGAAGGTGGAACCTTAAATCAGGAGAGACAAACATTCTGATCAACCCACATGATTTGTCATTTCTATTAGCCCATTTGACTTTATTTTCATCATTAATGGGTTATTTTTCCTTTCCCAAGGTAATATGGTACAGGCCTTTACTTTGTAATAAATCCTCCATATGGGATTTCCATTGGAAGTAGTTGGTGCTGGTAAGCAGAAGATCACTGGAAGAATCCATTTTAAATATGTAGATAATATGGATTTAAAAACTAAATCTGATGATATGGATGGAAATTTCTCAAAAACTTAGGCGGTTTTTAAAAAAGAAACACTGAAAACAGACTTCCGATGTGAAAGCTATGCCCTCACATTTACAAATAAGTTTCTTTATGAAGTGACCCACTTTTATAAGCAGAAGCGGATATCACTTTTACAATGAAGTTAGTTTATAAAAGAAAGTTGCATGCAAAATAAATAAATTTAAAATAAAATATTAAATCCACTTATAGTGGTTCACTTTTATACTTGAAGTGAAATACACTTTACAATGGATGCATGAACTTTAAAAAAAAAAGTAACAAAAAAGAGACTTGAACTCAAGACCTCTTACTTAATAAGGCAACCTTTAATCAAGTGAGCTAGAAAAACATATTGTATTGTTTAGAAGGAGGATTGGGGGTCTTGTTTTTGTTGTTGTGGAAGATGGCCTTGGAGAGTGTGCTAAAAAAAAACTCTTTTCACACAAGATTTTTTTTTCTCTTCTCAATGACAACAAGGGTTATATCTCGGTTAGCTTACCCAAAAAATGCACATTTTTCTATGTATTTTTTATTTGTCGAGATCACACAAGGCACAAGGAAGAGAGAATACACATATCTAAAAGAGTAGCAACCCAAAAAAAAAAAAAAAACAATATAAAACCAAAATATTACTCTACAAAAATTTTAAAAGGGCGTATTAAGGCTTTATACCTCAGGATCTGATTGAAATGGTCGTATCTTGGGCAAACATAAACCTTTTTCGAGTGAAACGAAAAGTGTTCCTGACTGAAATGAGTGCTCTAGACACAATGGAATAGTCCTCTCAGCCTATAAATCTACAAAAATGGTAGAAACCAGTGAAGAGGCAATCCATCTTCACGATCTCGATCTACATGGGTCTTCAAATAGGCTTTGATACCATGTTCGACAAAACAAGTAGTCCAACAGAGGATGAACACCTTCAGTAACCACTCACACAACCAGATCAAAGATCAACACACTGATATTTTGACTTGGTTAAACCCCTACGGGGAAAAATCCATGACCCCAACCAATGTGACCGCTTGGAGCAGTTTATTAATGAAAAATGAAAGGATTACAAGAGAGTTTCTAACAATCGATCATCAACAAATGACCCTCCATGATCTTTAAATAGAGATCATGGACCAATCAGGTGTTAAGCCACAGATCAATGTAGTTCTTAAGATCGAGGAGAATATGAACCGTCAGATCACTCTATGTCAGAAACATATCATGACCGTCAAATTTCCTAACTACAAATGCATACTAATGCATATTAAAGAAACACACTTTTACCTAATGACACATTAGACCAAGTAGATCTTAACTAACTCATAAGTGTCTAAATATCCTAACAATCACGACGGGTCTCATCCAACTTCGTTAGATATAAGAAACATTCCTCTTTGGCAGAGGTATTGGACAAGAGTTCTATGACTAGTATCAAAGATGGAATTTTGAATTCAATTGGAAACACCACTTCTAATCCATATACCAACTGGAAAGGTGTGAAACCATTGGCGGTTTTAACAGAAGTCCAATAGGCCCAGAGTGCTAAGAAGAGTTGTAGATTCCAATTGGTTTTGTTCACCCCTACCACGCATTGAAGCATGGTTTTCAAGACTTTGTTAATGTCTTCAACTTATCCATTGGCTTGAGGATAATATGGAGATGGGTTTTCATGTCGAAGACCCAATTTGGTACTCAACTCACTCATCATCTTATTTTGGAAATGAGATATGTGATTAATTACGATACCTTGTGGGACTCTGAATCTAGCGATGATGTGATTAAATATGAAAAGAGCAGCAGTTTGACCGTATTTTAAGAATGTAGGCATAGCCTCAACCCATTTAGTAAAATAATTGACAACGACGATAATATAACCATGCCCCCTGAACGAGGTAGGCTTACATTGCATGAAATCGATGCCTCATTTGGAAAAGGGGTTAATGGCAATGATTGAATGTAGCAGATAAGGGTGGGTACGTGTTTTATTGTGAAAGATCTGACAGGGTGGGAATTTTTTGATGACCTCGATACAATATTTAAAAATGGAGGGCCAAAAATAATTTGCACATAATATCTTTTGGGTTGTAGCCATCCCAAAGAGTTGGTTGCCACAAGCTCCTAAGTGACAATCATTTAAGACATGCTCAACCTCTTCATGGTTCAAACAACGTCGTAGAATAGTATCAATATCATGGCGATGTAAAGTGTCACCAACAATCTGGTAATATTTTGAATGATGTTCAATCCAATGTTGGTCATCACATGAAATATAAAGGCAGAAGTGTTGGATCTGGAGATATAAGAGAATGTCTCCATACCAGAAATCAATCGCATTGATAAGGAACAGTGACTCATCTGGAAGGGAATCACTGGGCTAAGTGTCCTCATCAATATGGGGAAGATCGCAAATCAACTCGAAAAAAACCAATGATTTCTTTGCTTTAGATTTGGTAAACTCGAGATTGAATTCCTAAAGAATGACGATCCATTTTGAATATTTACCCCCAAGTACTCGACGAGTCAAGATGTGGTACATGGGGTTCGAGTCAACAATAACCATGATAGTGCGAAGTAATATGTAGTGTCAAAATATTTGGACAACAATGAATGTTGCCAAAGGCAACTTCTCAACATGTGAATATTGAAGTTCGGGACCGAAAAGGCTCTTACTTAAATAATATATCACATGTTTTGTACCGTCGTTGTCCTCTTGAACTAACACCATGGAAATAATGGAAGGAGAAGTGGCTAAGTAAAGGATAAAATATCTCGTGTAGTTAGGGGGGTGTAATAATGGTGTATGCATTAAAGCATGTTTGAGGGCGTCGAATGAATGTTGAGCCAATTCATCCTAGATGAAAGGGACATCCTTCTACAACAATCTCATGAATCATTTTGTGGTTTCTGCATAATTGCAGATGAAGCGACGTAGAAAGTTTGCCTTCCCTTGCAAACTTTGGAGTTGGGTAATGTTGGTGGGAGGAGGTAAATCCAAGATGGCTTTCACTTTTAAGCGATTCACCCTAATCCCATCTTTGGATACTATGAAACCTAGGAGCCTCCCTGATTTGACAACTGAAATGAATTTGTGGGGATTTAAGTGTATGTTATAATGTTGACATCTAAGAAAAATCGCTCTAATATGATGAAGATGATCTTTTCGATGAGCCGAATGATCTAGCAAGTCATCGAGGTAAGTCTCAACAATATGTTTGATATCATGGAAAGCGTACGACATATCCCACTGAAAAGTGGCTCCAACATTTTTAAGGCCAAAAGGTAACTTACGATAAGTGAAGATTCCCCATGGGCAGATGAAGGTTGTATTATGTTGACTATCCAATAAAATATCTATCTGGTTATAGCCTGAGAAGCCATCCATAAAAGAGAATATTACGCTTCCAACACAATTATTGATAATTTGGTTCATGAAGGGTGTAGGGTAATTGTCATTTAGACAAGCCCTATTGAGATCCCTATATCCAACGCAAACTCAATTTTCCCTTGTTTATTTGTGACTGGAACGATGTTATAAACCGATTCGGTCAGAGGTACGGGGTAAATGAAACCATATTTCAATAATTTTTCTACTTCTACCTTTATTGCTGCAGTTTTCTTAGGACAAACAAGGCGATGTTTCTGACGTACAAGTTTAGCTTCAGGGTAAGTTTAAATTTCATGCAGAATGATCAAAGGATCGATTCCTGGCATTTCTTAATAGCTCAAGGAAAAAACACAACAAAATTATTTAAATAAGGCGGGGTAGTCTTGAATTTCTTCAGTTGAACAGTTCATGCCTAATTGTATATGTTCCATGACACCCTCTTTTTTGATATGTCTAAGTTGATGGTTTGCGATATATTACCTAAATTTCCCTCAGAGATAGTATCCTGAGTAAGTATCAGACATAGAGGATTATCGACAATATCAGATGGAAAAATAGATTGAATGTTTTCCTCGATTTCATCCAAACTTGGAAGAAAGGATGAGCGGTGGTGGTTATCATCACAAGGTGACTCTTCGATACTAAGCATTTCCATTATAGATTCGTTGGATGGAAAAATATGTAGGATGTAATCAAAGGTTGACGATAAAAAATTCAACAAAGATGGTAATGAATAAGAATTGGACGCCACCAGATGTTGTTCATCGGGTGAAGGAGAGGCAGATTGAATGGCATAATATTCAACCTCTTCTAGGCTAAGCAACATATTGTCACATAAAATATCAAACTATAAAGGACTAGGCATGATCCAAGGATCAGATGATTTGAGGGATTGATGTACCGTGGTCGAAATCATGTTTATCATTGCAATATGCTGCGAAGTTTGAGCAACAAGTGCGGGAAAAGTTCCCATGAGCGAATAATCTTTTAGTAGACCCACCCCTACACTTTCATAAGTAATCATTGAGTCCCCAAAAAATGGAATATTGTTAGTGCTGAAATGTACACTTGACACTAATAAGGGGGGGTGAATCAGTGTCACAAACCTTTGGACAATTTTCCACTTTTCATAAATTAATTGAACAACATATATTTATTGCATTTTCTCAACCAATATATAAAAGAATAAAAACTTTATTTATTTATTTAACTTGAATGAATACATAAGATCAATCTTCATCTCCAAACAATTATGAGAGACCCATCTCTTTGTTACAAGGCCCAACTTGTAGTTCTTAGATCCAATTGAGAAATGAGGAATCCAACCCTCATAACAAGACCGATCTTGTTGATCTCAGATCCAACTGAGATGTGAGGAATCCAATCCTCATACAATACCCAACTTGTAAACAAGCACCAATCTGATAGAATGAATCTTCATTCAATCCATTATATATACATATATATACTTCAACAAATTAAACTACATTCGTCGATCTCTTGATTGGGGAGATCTGACGGTCTTGACCAATTCCAGAAGTGGAATCAACGCGGAGTTTAATCCTTCCTTCATGCTCTGTAATCAATCCCTGCCCTTGATCTGATGCCTGTGCATCCCATAGTCACACCTTGATCTGATTGTTGACTAGTCCCTTCAACGGATCGAATGTGACATACCCTAGCCTCACACAGGCCGAGGACATGCCACTCCTCAGACACTTTACTTAGCTCTGAAACCATCTTTGTAACATTCCCAGCCTTCAACAGGCTAGGCCATGCTACTCCTGAACACTCTTTCATGCTCAGATATCCATTTGTAACATCCCCGACCATTCATGTCGGGCCACGCTACAACGGAGAACACATCCGTTCTCTGTGTGGAATGTACTATAACATACTTAGCATCCTAACTAAGTTATGTCTCATATAATTTTCTAACTGCATGCAATTAAAACATATGCACACACAGAACTCTTGCGAAAGCTTAATATATATAAAACGTGAACAGACAAATACGCTATGTAAATGCATGGATTCACACTAAAAAGAAGTAAACATATACATGCAATACCCATACGCATACCGACAGCTATAATCATGCATAGGATAAACCCATAAAAATAACACGTGAATAACAATGCAACATGTAAATTAATCACACAATTGACACTTATCTTTGTGAGAATAACACCAACTGCGTGCAGACCTTCCATGAACCTTCCAGCCTTAGACCACATTGTTCATCACTCTCAACAATGAGTCACCCCTGAGTTGGGACTAAAATCCACTCGGGTAAAGGGGTTCCTAACCAGGCTAAAGGCTCATGAACAATAGGAAAGACTTTGTCTTAGGTGCTCACTCAACTAACATCCTATAGTCCCTCATTCCCCACATGTCTGTCCCACCTAAGGAAGTGTGCCCCTTCTCTACTCAAGAGTCCCTCAACTTCCCCACTTCCCTTCCAGGGCTTCAACAACGAGTCAGATAGGAAGTCTCAGAGCCCTGCAGTTGTAGTTCAACACCTTCAGGAAATCAATCCCCAACAATTCTCTCACCTAGAGAATTGCTCACGGGCCTGACAACCTGCCTCTTCAATATCCCACAGGCCTGACAACCCGCTTCTTTAATCCCGCTCCCAAGCTAACAGTTATCCAACAGAAAGCTCTGGATACAGTTTCAGGTAAATTCATGAAGATACAATGGATCATTCAATGGCTGCCATATTCATGGATGATTGATTGTATATCCCAGTGATGGATGAATCAGTGAAAAGATGAGGTCCGAATGATAGCGAAGATACCCAAATGAGCTAAGTCCCAACAATATGTATGCATACCCCCAACTTGACACTTGTCATGTTGGAAGCTACTTTGGCCCACTTGGCCCCAACTTAGAACTTAGGATAACATAATTATCCATACTTTATGATTTAAGAAATAATATATATAATATTCCTTAACTTAGCCCCTTCCCTTTCCCTAACTAGTGGAGTTTAGTCCCCCATCTCTTTTATCATGGTCGGTTTGCGCACAACAATGTATTTTATATTAAATATGAGATATGTACAAAAATAGGCACACTAGCCTTTAACATCTAGGCTCTCCAACCTAATCAAAATATAAGCATCGTAGCTTATAATACTGGCTCACCAGCCTATAAAACATATCAGATACACAAGGCTTCCTGGCCTCTACATCGCGCACACTTAAGATGTTGCGTGTGGTATCCCGGAATGTGCACACTTCCTCATTTTACTGCGCAATACCTGCGTGCGCTACACCATGGAATGTGCATACCAAAATGATATCAAATCAACTCACCAGCTTATGTACATTTATATTTACATTTGCAATTGGGTTTGGCCTTAGGGATATTACATTGAACGATTGAGAATGACTTCGGTCTTCGACGCTTCGAGCAGTTGATGGTGGTAGAACCCCCGAAGAACATACTCCGGAGTGACGTACCCGCTGACGTCACTGTTGACATGGCACTGGCTGAGTGGCTGCCATGTGTCCCCTATATTCATGACTTTCATATACCTAAAGTACCAACTGGACCTTGACACTTGTCACCATATAATTGGGCCATGTGTCCTTGCTGATGTGGACTGTGATGACGTGAGCTCTCAATGTGTGTGCCATGTGCCTTAAATTTGTGACATCGAAACTTCGGCCTTCGGGTGAATTTCCATGTTCTCAACCCTTTTCCACCAAAGTGGTCAGCACCAAGTTGACTATCTTCTGATCTGACGGTTCCCATGTTCTGCTTCAGATCAATGGTTGTCATTACTTCAAGGCTTCTTCCTTCAAGTAATTTCATATCTTCTTGGCTTATTTTCACCGGAGTGGTCAGTGCCAGAGTTGATTGTCTCTTGATCTGATGGTTCCCATATTTAGGCTTCAGATCAATGGTTGTTGTTACTTTGGGGTTTCAACCTTCGGGTAATTTCATATGTTCTTGGATTTTTTTTTTCAAAGTGGTCAGCATCGTAGTTGAATGTCTCCTGATCTAACGGTTCTGGACTGTCCCGAAATGATAATGGATGGCTCCTATGCGTCATCTCTTCTGAGACTCCCATGCGTCATCTCTCCTGAGATTTTGGGTTTATACTTGGATTCCAACTGAACCAAGATCGTTGATCTGTTGGGAATTTGATCCCTATCGTGTTTCTGCAATGTGATTTCCTTATGAGCTTTGATTAACATTTCTTGCTTCTGATCTATTTCATCTATGTTTCTCCTGAGCCTTTTAATAACTGTTTGTGCATTCATTTATGCATTGATCTTCAGTCGCTAACCCTCCTAAGCTCTTAATTATTTGTACTTCGTTATTCCTCCAGTACATGGATTCTCTGCAAGCTACCTCTCTCGAGCTTTAGAATCATAGGATCATTGTTCATCTTATCGTGATCAACAATGATCACGAATTTCTTTTGGCACTAGGTGATCTTCCTCTACCCCAAGGTGATCTTCCTTTTTCTCTAATTATTGTACATGTTTGACTCATGTTTCCATCTGTAATATCCCCAAGGACGTGCCCCAATTGTATTATGAATTGCAAGTATGTTGTATAGGATGGTGAGCCAAGTTAATATAAGCTGGTGGGCTTATGCGTTTATTAGGCCAGAGAGCCTAAGTGTTGAAGGCCAAGAGCCTGATTTTGTACATGTAATGATGCACATTATTAATATAATTACATCTCTGTGTGTGGACCAACCACAATGAATGAGTGATGGGGGACTAAGCTTCCACAAGTCTGGGTAAGGGAGAGGGGACTGAAAGGTTGGGAGAGGGGCTAAGCTTAAGAGCTTAAGTCCTTAAGAATGATATTTTGTTAATATTCCAAAACCATGTGAGACTTATGTTGTCATCCTAAGTCCCTTGAAAGGGGAACGTGCACAAAGGGAAACACATGCTGATGGAATGCATGCAGCTTCATGGGCAACATATGTCCACCCAGGAACATGCAATTTAACCAAGGAATTGAGTCATGGAGGGGGTTGGACCTCCATTCCATCGTGAGTTTTCTGAACCGAGGGATCTTCACGTCTGAGTTCTATAAGCCTCACACAACTCCGAAACCAAAGGCCTGTTAGGTTTTCTTGAGAAGCCAATACATCCTCTGCCGGAACTATTGAGTTTGTGTTCGACCTCTATGTGAATTGCTTGTCATGCATCCTGTAAATGAGCGTTACCTGAACCGTGTTGTATTTTAGTGGCCTGTTGCCATTTTCTGTTTCCACACCCTGTATTCCTGTTACTGCTATCACCTGTCAGTTAACCCAAGATGTTGCCATTGTTGTCATCTTGAAATTGCAGGAATTGATTTGGAAACTAGTAGAAGAACAGAGTTGTCAGACCCGTGGTAGAAGAGGCAAGTTGTTAGGCCCGTGAGAAACTCTCTTCAAGTGAGGGAGTCTACTGGGAAGTGGTTTTCTCCCAGAGAGAGTCCAACACCAGCTACAGAGCTCTAAGAGTTCCTGATCTGACATGTTTCCGAGACCCAGAGAAGGACGTGAAGCACTAATGGACTGTGCTTGTGAAGGCGTATACTCCTAGGTGGAATAGGCATGTGGGGAATGAGAGTCCGATAGTAGTGGGCATAAGAAGGCTCATGGGGAGAATCCTTCCGGTTGCTCTGTGCAATTTCTTGTAACCTCAGCCTAGCCTAGGATTCCCTTACCTTGGGTGGAGCTTAGTCTCAGCTCGGGGGTGACCCACTGCTGAGTGTGATGAGCAGTGAGGTCTAAGGCTGGGAGGTTCATGGAAGGTCTGCACGTGGTTGGTGGAATTACTACATTTTCAAAGATAAGTATATGCATGTGTTTAAATTCTGCTTTTAAATGCATGTCCGCAATGCTTGCAATATTATCATGTATTATGTTGCGATGATGTTTACTGTTTATTGAATTATTTTGTACGTTAGCATTAATTGTATGTTTACTCTGTTAAGCCATTTAATTTCATTTAAATGCATATTATATAAGTATGAGAATGTTTCCACGTAGTAGCGTTTGCTTGGCCGTGGGGTTGATGGTCAGGGAAATTACAATATGGTATCAGAGACATGGTTTCAAAGTTGAGCCTGAATGGGCTGGATAAGTGGTCATTGGACTCAAAGTTCAGGTGGGAATTGTGTTTGGAAGAACCGATTTTTGGACCTTAGAATGTTCCTAAGTGCCAAGGAGTTACTTGGCTATGTTACAAAGCTCAGGGGGAGTAGCGGTATTATAAAACTGCAGTCGGTGTGGTATTTGAAGAGAGAGAGAGAGAGAGATAAAGAGAGCTCAATGCATGAAGTGTTGGAGCCGTTGGATCTGATCGGGAGAAAAGAAGATCCCTCACGACCGTCAGATCTGGAGAAGGTGTAGGAGAGTTATCCTGGAAGCCTTTTGGGATTTGACTATCGGGAAAAGAAATATGTGTTGATGCACGAACTCCCAATACCCGAAACTATGAATTACCGATACGATATACACCGTATATCAGAGGAAGAAAACTTGACCGTTGGATCAAGCAGAAAGTAAGTCGCAATTTTGTCTATCGAGAAAAGCGAGATGTGCTGACGCACAAACTCCCGAAACCCGAACTTCTGAAAAGAAAGGTGAACGTGGTAGGACCCGATGACATCGCCACAGGTGACATGGAACCTGCTAAGCATACCACATGCCACCGTGGTTGTGGGAGAAAACTGTGCTATGTGGGCCCGTAGGGTAAAGTAAATCGGAATTTCATATGTCGAAAGATTGGGAGGAAACAAGTGTGGGAACTCCCGAGGTCCGAAACCCCGAAACTTCGAGTCTTGAAGTCCCAAAAACTTTGATGACGGAAATACCATAGTGCATTTTAGCCATAGGAGGATGATCAAACGTGGACCGTTGATCCACCTGATTTCGCGAATTCGGTAATAAGAACTCTCGGAGATAGTTGTGTGTGCCTTGAAACTCTTCGAATGTCGAAAGCCCGAGTAGCACCTAGTAGTTTAGCGTTTCGTCATGACCCGTGATCGCATGGGTGAGGGACTAAGAAAGAGAGGGCTATCTGTTAAGTACCAAAGACTAAATATAAAAGCACCACAACAGATATACAATAACAATATGCAAAATCTCCTCTATTACTATCAAACCCTGGAGGTAGGGCAACACCATACAATGGATCCTATTATGGAAGGGATCCTCTCCTGTTCACTTGCCTCTTCGAGGGGGCATCCTCCTATTGAGCTACCACTCCAATAGAATAATTCTCTTCATGTCCTATTACATTGCTTGAACGCCATTATATAGTGCTACCATCACCTAGGAACATTCCAGAGGAGGAATCTTCTAGAAGTAGAACCTTCTAAGAAGTCCTCTTACATTCATTATATATAATTACCCATTTATTATATCTAACTACCATAGTGGGCCTTATTTAATAATATAGTGGACCTATTCCACCTTACATTGAATGACCTCCACTATTATCACT